>SJYA01001230.1:0-50687 GCA_006410615.1 Neotragus moschatus | reverse complement strand
AGTTATGCATGCTAATGATGATAAATAAAAATTGTTGCTTTAAAAAAGAATGGTCTTAAAGAGATATAACTCAGTTAATTGTTATGGAATGTCATCAGTATGGCACTAAATATATATTTTTTTGTTTCATAATTTAAAGCGAATATTTGCCATTTCTCATGAAGATAGTTTAATTTCATCCAATGTCTCCATTACTGATCCTTCCCATTAGGGCACCGACGAGGGTCCTCCTATCCTGAGTCGTTCAGAACTTTAGTAGACCTAGCTCAGTTCAGAAGAAATGGAAAGTTTTATCCTTTTAATATTTTAGTTTTATTGAACTATATGTGACTTAAAATGTTGTGTTAATTTCAAGTGTACAGCAAAGTGATTCAGTTATGCATATACATATATTCATTCTTTTTTAAGATTTTCTCTTACAGATTATCACAGAATAAATGGGAAGATATGTCTACCATATAAACTATGTGCTTTCCCCAGCTGCCAGGCAAATTTATAGGGATCTTATAATTGGGAAAGGGGCAGAGTTCTCCTAGATAGGGTACAGCTGTGGTGCGCATGCACTCACACTCCAGATGGCAGCACAGGTGCATCATCTCGGGGCACAACCTTCTGCATCCTGCAGCCATTTGGCACTGAGTGCTGTGGGCAGCCTCTGCATGCGGCTCCAGAGCTGAGGTGTAGGCAGCTGTTTCACTCTGTGAACTGTTTCTGAAGTCCTTCCTGGGTGAGAGGCTTGTGGAAGTAGCACCCTATGAACAAGTGCAACTGGACTAATGGCAAAGGAGAAAAGGTTCTATCTATAGTACGAAAACCTTTGGCATATTTTGGGAGGGAGACAAAATTTACTTTCAAAACTTCACCTGCAGTATTTGAAAAGTTAGAATTGTTTTCTTCTTTTAAAATTATTCCTGGTGTTTCCTAGTCTTTACCAGCCTATTAAATCCCATTTTCATGAATACTACAAAACATATTTAGCTAGGGACCCATCTACTTTTAATAAAAAGTTTAACATTTATCAGGCTCTCTCCCATCCAAGTACTAACCAGGCCCGACCCTGCTTAGCTTCCAAGATCAGACGAGATCGGACCCGTTCAGGGTGGTATGGCCGTAGACTTATCAGGTTCTCATATGTAAACATTTTTGAGAATCTTTGGAGAATTATTTTCTTTACATATCCATGCTAGTTACTATGTGTTATAGTTGCTACATGTCTATTGCCAGATTCCTCTTATTAGCTTTATATATTATCACATCTCATAATAGTAATAACCTGGAGAAATGCCTTTCCTAGGCTTGCTACTACTTTCACATAGCAGTTTCATTTCAACTACAGTCTTACCTTTATTATTGGAGGTAATTGTTGAGATTAGATTATCACTTGAAATAGGATGTTATTAAGTTTCTGAGATAACATAAGGGAAGTACAATGTCTACCTGTGGCCAGTCCTGCAGCTAGGAAGCCCTGACTCATCATCGCAGAACCCTGACAGGTGAGGTACTGCCTAATCAGAGAGGCTCCGTGGAGCCGAGCCTGTCTCCCAAAATATGTGGTACCAATAAGCCTATCCCTATCAATGGATTCAGTCTTCTCTGCATGAGGCCTACAGACAACAAATGTTTTCCCTCAACTTTGAATCAGATACCTTTCTCCTTAGTCCTGGTTTTCCTGTCCCAATACTGAACTCCCATTGAGATAACTGATGCTATTTGTGGCCGCTTTTTCAAAGGGATCCTTTCTCTATCTCCATAGGAAAGGACATCAGCAGACAAAAGGTAAACTATGCTGTGAGCAGAAAGCACACACATGAAATTCATTTATGTTCTTGAAAAGAGTTTAAGACAAAACAGTGGAGACTGGTTGTCTAGGTACTCATAACTTTTAATCTAAATTTATTCTCCCTCTAAATTAGTGCACAAATCATTTAAAAATACTAATCCTTAACATTTTCCTGACATATCAGTTCATTATAATTGATTTTTCAGAAGTTCCCTAATTAGCAGACACACTGCTATAGACTGAAGAAAATAATATATTCAACACAATAATAAATTTTGAAATTATTTTTCTTGCCTGGAACACCTTTAATCCATCAGTATTGTTTTCTATGAGATAGAATTCACTGTGAATATTAAATACATCACATGCATTAATTTATGATAGTAAAGGTATTTGCTTAACCAAATTAAGCATCATGGATTCATTGAGGAGAAATTAATAAGGATTATCCAGGATATATGAGAGGAACTCATTGACTATGTAATTAATTTAAATACATATAAACAGGTTGTTATGTGAGCTATTTAGGCATATAATTATAAATCATTGGATTGCAGATGAATTAATTTAGGTAACTATAAATGGTAATGATGTCGTCTAATGTTTACATTTGCTTAAAAATTATTCAAAATGTTAATTTTAACTATTCTCTTTGTTTTCACATTGCATCATAGCAATAGTGTTTCATTTGTCTTCATTTAAATATTACCTTTTTATTTAATTTGTAAAATAGTCACAAGCCTGTCGAAAAGTTAGAATTACAATATAAAGAATAATTTTTCTTCAGCTATTTAGGAGTAAATTATTGATCTGATGCCTCATCATCTCTATATACTGTAGTGTACTTTTCTAATAAACATGTAAATTGTCCTGTACAGAAAAAGAGGGAAACAGGAAGACTAGATAATTCAATAATTAAAAATTAGCACTGATAATTACTGATATCTAATTTCTCAGATCAATCAAATTTTACAATCTCCCAATAATATCCTATAAGGCAAGATGATCCATTTCAGAACCATTTACAGCATTTATTTGTTTCTGCTTTACTAGAGTTTGATAAATCTGAGTTGTATTTATCAATTAAACTCCAAGGGCTTCCCTGGTGGCTCAGCAGTGAAGACCTAGCCTGCCAATGCAGGAGATGCGGTTCAGTCCCTGGGTCTGGAAAATTCCCTGGAGGAGGAATGGCAACACACTCCAGTGTTCTTGCCTGGGAAATTTCATGAACAGAGGAGTCTGGCAGGCTACAGTCTATGGAGCTGCAAAGAGTCAGACATGACTTAAGGACTCAACAACAGCAAAGACAGTGAAAGTACAAATAGTGGTGATTTGATATAATTTTGAAATATACTATGAAAGGAATTCCACAATCTAGTTAATTAACAAATCCATCACCTCACATCTCACATATGTGTCTTATTTTTCCTACTCCTCTCACAAATTTCAATTATATACTATGGTGTTATAAACTGTAGTCACCGTGCTTTACATTAGAACCTCAGACGTTAGCTTAGAGCTGAAAATTTGTACTGTTACCAACCTCATTTTTTCTTACCTCATCTCTGAGCCATTGCAATCACTTCTCTACTCTGTTACTAAGAGAATAACTTCTTTTTTAGATCCATCATATAAATTAAATGCAGTATTTGTTTTTATCTCTCTTATTTATTATACTTAGCATAATGCCTTCAAGATCTATCCATGGTGTTGCAAGTGGAAGCATTTCCTGTTCTAATGACTGAATATTATACACGTATATATTTCTATTGTATACGTATATATACACTGTTGTTTAGTCACAAAGTCATGTCTGAATCTTTTGCAACTCCAGGGAATGCAGCCTGCCAGGCTCCTCTGTCCATGGGATTTCCCAGGCAAGAATACTGGAGTGGATTACCATTTCCTCCTCGAGGGGATCTTCTCAGCCCAAGGACTGAACCAGCCTCTCCTGTATTGGCAATGGGTTCTTTATCACTGAGCCACTAGGGAAACCCTTCGCTATTGTTAATAATCAGTAAATACATTTAGATGCCATGCCTTTTTAGTCTTCTCTCCAGAGTTAGTCTAGAGTTATTTTTTTTGGCTTTGAAGATTGAAGGTCAGTTGTTTAGGGTTGTCCCTAATTTATATTTTTCTAGTGTCTTCTTTGATTACACTCATGTCATGTATTTTCAGTAAGAATATCACTGAAATGATCTGTTCTTCCACTGTATCTTTTCAGGTGGTATATAGCTCTAGTATATCTCTTTACTGGTTTTTATGTTGATCACTTGATAGCTGGAATGTTTCAAGTTTCTCTATCATAAAGATTTTCTTTTCCTTCATTTTTAAGATTTGGGGAAAGATGTAACTTGAAGAATTTGAAGCTCTGTAAAAATCCTACTGTTCAGAAAATTACACCCACATGCTCATGAAATTTTGTTTTCTTTGTATGCATTGGATCATAATCATCTTTTGAGTATTCAAAATATCCCCAGTTTGTCCATTCAATCTGGCTTTGTGTTCTTTGTCATTTTTCTGTTATTCATTTGGCATTTTTTTTGCACAATAAGGAGTGCCAGGCTTTCTTGTACTTTTCCTACTCAATCCTAGAATTAACTTTTTGCCCAAGCAGTTCTAATTTATTTTAGTAGAAAATTTAGAAACTAAAACATAATTGTTAGAGGTCCACTTATTGATATCAAATTCTTTCTATTCCCTGGCTACATAGACACACACACACAACTCTGTACATTTTTACTTTCAGTTTATCAATCATCTAATTATATCTATTCAAATTGAAAACCGTGAACTCAAACCAGTACTTAAAATTCCTATTAATATCATAGTTTTGTATTGTAATCCCATTGCTTAACATTGAGAAAACTGTATTTCTCTCTATTTAATAAAATTTATTACTTGATCATTGTCCAATTTAATAGCAGTTTCCCATCTCAAGTTCTACTCCCTCTCTGTGTGAATGCTATCCTTGTCCTGCTTGGGCTCTACAACCATATTCCAGCAGCTCCTTAGTTAGGATGACCTGTCCCCACACTCAGACTCTCAATCTTCACAGTAAGCCAAGAGTTGATTTCCTCTTTGCCCTACTTGACTCTCATCCACTAAACAAGGAAGGATGCCAGAATTTCCACGTGAACATCCTTCTCACCCCACTTGGAATCCTAAACCACTCTGAGTTCCTGTTGTAGGAGTCAGGACTGAGGGACCACCTGTAGTACTTTTGCTCAGCTTCTGTCACTAGTTTTAGAGTTGAATTATTTTGAGATTTCAAGGTGACGGAAAGGGAAAGAGGAAAAAAGGAAGAGGATGTAAAATAGGAAAAGGGACATTTTAAATGTTTACTATAAAAAAGTAATACAGTGTGTCACATTTGAAAAACTAAAAAACTTGAAAAATTGACGCCTTTATTTTGAATATATCTATTATATGCAATAACCATTTTCTGTCACATTTCCTACAAATACGTCTTCTAGTCTGTGTTTTGATTTTTTATTTGACTTTGCTATTTATTATCATGTTATATTTAAAATAATTTAAATCTATATTTTGGGATTCCCTGATAGCTCAGTTGGTAAAAAATTCACCTGCAATGCAGGATTCCCTAGTTCAATTCCCCAGTTCAATTGGGTCAGGAAGATCCCCTGGAGAAGGGTAAGGCTACCCACTCTAGCATTCTGGCCTGGAGAATTCCATGGACTGTATAGTCCATGGAGTCACAAGAGCTGGACACGACTGAGTGACTTTCACTTTTCACTAAACCTATATTTTATTACTAAAATATCTAAAACAATAAAAAAGACAAAATATTAGTCTTATTAATTATTGATTGTGGAAATATATGTCCTTTTTATTGCCTTTTTTCTTTTTTGTGCATTGTAAAATATTTAAATTATAATAGAGAATGAACTTATATGGGGGAGCAAATGAGTCATTAAATGTATAAAAATAGTCTATAAATCCATTTTGAGTTCTGCTTTTATAGACTATTTCAACTAGGCAGTTGGCACGTGAGACTCAAAGATTTGAGCTAAAGACAAGCTTATAGTTTACACAAAGCACACAAAGCACTGAGCCCTGATGGCCGACACTGCTCTCCCACCTGTGCTGGGACTCCAGGGGTGAGAGGTGGATGACCCTTGAGTGCAGACATGGGTCTGGTAGCAGGGTGGGGGTGTGGCAGAGAAAGCCTTGTAGTGTGAGGTCTGTCTTGATGAGAATGTCTTGGGGGGCCGAGAGCTAGAAAGGTGTAGGGGACAAATGGGAGACTGGGAGCAGACACTCTGGGAATGGCCATGGGCCCTGCAGGCTTTCTTG
Organism: Neotragus moschatus; assembly: GCA_006410615.1. Classification (NCBI taxonomy): domain Eukaryota; kingdom Metazoa; phylum Chordata; class Mammalia; order Artiodactyla; family Bovidae; genus Neotragus; species Neotragus moschatus. The sequence continues at coordinate 44,590 of SJYA01001230.1, read as the reverse complement.
GTCCAAAGCTGGGGGCGTGGGTGGGAGACTCTGCCCTCCGCCTCACTCAGGGTGGAAACAGACTCCTGAGAGGACCTTCCTTGGCACCAGCATACCCTACTCAACCATGAACAGCCCAGAGCATCCTTCAGGCCCTCTCTCCACAGTCACAGGACCATGGGCTGAACAGACGTCACCCTCTGTCAGAGGGCAGGCAAGTAGGGACCCAGGCCAGGCTCTGGTTGTGGCCACATTCTGCCTGGCGAGGGGCATGGGGAATGCACTTATAAATAAACTTATAGTGTAACCTTACTTGCCATGGTTTTGCATGACAAAGATAATTCAAAATGAATAAAATTGAAAACAGCCCAAATATGCATCAACAAGTGAATTAGTAAACCAATTGTGATGTAATTATACAATAGAATTTAGCAGTAAAATGAAAGAAATGATTGGTACAGCAACATGGAGAAATCTCAAAATAACCATGTTGAGTGAAAGGATCCAAATGGATTCTGTATAATTCCATTTATATAAAAGTCTAGAAAATAGAAAATAATCAGTGACAGAAAGCAATTTTAAAAAGGAAAGGAAGGATTAATTATAAAGGAGTATAAAAAAGCTTTTTGAGCTAATGGATACCTTCATTATCATGACTGTGGTGAGGATTTCATATGTAAGTCAAAACTGAGCAAATTTTAGACTTTAAATATTTGTAGTTTATGCATATCAGTTCTGTTATACTCTAGCAAAATTGTTAATATTTTTTCTAGTCAGTTGAGCTATATTTCCTTTATTGGCTCCTGGATTATTTTTATCCTTGCTGTTTATTATTATTATTATTGTTATTTTACTTTACAATATCGTATTGGTTTTGCCATACATCAACATGAATCCACCACGAGTGTACACGTGTTCCCAATCCTGAACCCCCTCCCACCTCCCTCCCTGTACCATCCCTCTGGGTCATCCCAGTGCACCAGCCCCAAGCATTCTGTATCCTGCATCAAACCTAGACTGGTGATTCATTTCTTATATGATATCATACATGTTTCAATGACATTCTTCCAAATCATCCCACCCTCTCCCTCTCCCACAGAGTCCAAAAGACTGTTCTATAGAGTGAAGTAAGCCAGAAAGAAAAACACCAATATGGCATACTAACACATATATATGGAATTTAGAAAGATGGTAATGATAACTCTTGGTTTTTTTTTGGTCNTCATACATGTTTCAATGACATTCTTCCAAATCATCCCACCCTCTCCCTCTCCCACAGAGTCCAAAAGACTGTTCTATAGAGTGAAGTAAGCCAGAAAGAAAAACACCAATATGGCATACTAACACATATATATGGAATTTAGAAAGATGGTAATGATAACTCTTGGTTTTTTTTTGGTCATAGTCTATACAAAGTGTCCTTATATATATGCATATATATAAACATAAATATAAAACAATAATATTCATTTTCTTGCAAATTAATACAGGCAAAATATAATTAACAATAATTCAATTCTCCTTTAATTGAAGTAAAATGACCTTTGTAATAGAATAATTTCCTCAACATATTTAGCACAATTCTTATATTTTATATTGTAATAGTTAATTTATCCTGTGCCAATATTATACTAGTTTGAGTGAAGTAGACTTTTCATAAATTTTATGATCTCAGGGTTGGTGGTTTAGTTGCCAAATTGTATCTGATTGTTGTGACCCCATGGACTGTAGCCCGCTAAGCTCCTCTGTCCATGGGATTCTACAGACAAGAATACTAGAGTGGGTTGCCCCTTCCTTCTCCAGGTTATCTTTTCAACCCAGGAATCGAGGCTAGGTCTTCTACATTGCAGGTAGATGATTTATGATCTCATAGCCCTTCCTAAAATTTCACTTTTTCAAAATGGATTTGGCTTTTATTTAACTGTTTTTCTTATTTTGGAATTTAAAATTATTTTTTTTCTTAAACTCTGGACCCTGATTAGAGTTCCATTAATTACATTGTATTAATATACTTTTACAATAGTAAATCTGATATTCTAAAAGCATTTACTCTTGATATCTCATTTGATGTCTTTCAATAACACCTCCTAGTTTGAACTATGTAATTTCTATCCTTTCCTATGAAATACTTTTATGCACCATATATAAATACATTTTTACTAATTTAACAAACTATTTTATATTTTTAACATATAATTCATATTATATAAATCTACTTTTCTATGTAAGCAGCTATTTACTTTGCAAGTCAGATTTAAAATTTTTCTGATTATATGTTCTTTTCTTATTATACTAGCCATAACCTAAAATATGGGCTTCCCAGGTAGCGCTAGTGGTAAAGAACCTGGCTGCCAATGCAGGGGGCATAAGAGATGTGTGTTTGATCCCTCGATTGAAAAGATCCCCTGGAGGAGACCATGGCAACCAGTATTCTTGCCTGGAGAATCTGCATAGGGATGACTTGAAGGGCATTGGCCCATAGGGTCTCAAAGAGTCCGACATGATTGAAACAATGTAGCATGCACACAACCTAAAATATATAATTAATAGTAATTTAGAATGATGTGCAGGTATTTAATTTTAAAACAATTATATAAAGTAGATTAAATGTGTATCATAAAAATGTTAATATAGTATAGCATATTAGGGAAGAAGTTGCAGAATTAGACACTGCCAGACATCATTTACTAGCTCTTTGACATTTAAAACTTATTTAACCTCTCTAAACTTCAAGGTCTTTACCTGCTAAATTGATAATGACCATACCTACTTCCTGATGTATTTAAAGAATGTAGTAACTTAACAATTATTAACCATTAAATGGAATTAATCATTTTTATTGTTTGCAAGAATTAAAGAGTTTTATATACAAAGCAGATTGCTTTTGAAGTTAGTAATGAATATTTAAATAGCAAAAGGCATGGTATGCATACTAAACAAATCTTGTTTAATAAACATAATGAAATTTAACTATTTTGGGCTAACTTTCTGGCATGTAAATTAGCGATAATAAATGATTTTACTAATTAAGTTACTGAATCCAAAAAAGGTGAATGAACTTCATGTCCCTTTGTAAAATTCTAATTTGAGGAACCAGTTAGAACTTAAGGCATTTTATGGATGTTAGTTAATAAGTATAATGTTTTCCAATCTGAAAACATGGAAATGGTAAACTGAAAATAGAAAGAAAAATATTTGTTAGTTTTCTCTTTCTGTTGCAAACAGAACAACAATAACAACAAAACTTTGTTTAACTTTTGTAGCCCCAAAGTGTATTTGCTAAAGATCTTTGAGTATAACATTTTCCAGTATATTTTAAGGGTTACTCTTATTAACCTACAAATAATCAATTAAAAATATATATATATGATTCCATGTAAGAAATCTGTTTTTCTTTGTAGTTCTTCCATAGAATTACTGTCATAAGAATATTCATTTCAAATATCTAAGTATTGTGCAAGTATTAAGAGTTTGGAGTCACCAAAAATCACTTATTCGATATTTAATAATTATTGATAGCTTCCTACATTACTAATATTCTCTTTTGTTCTTTCATCTTTTTAGTCTCATTTAATTTGGGCAAATTATCAGAAAGAAAGAAAGTTACCTCAAAGGACACTTATACATCTCACATAAGACAACAACTAGATAAGCCAGAAATAAAATTTGGAATTAAAATCAAATTTCCATGATTCTAATACCAAGACCAGATTTCTTTTCTCCAGTAATGACAACTCTAAAGACAATTTGTTCACCACCAGAAATACCGTTTACTTTAATTCACTGAAACTTCAGCTAGTTTGTTATAATATCCATATGCCAAAATCAATTAAGGGACTAGTCTAAATTCTGCAGAAAGATCAAATCAAATGAAAATACTAAGAATTGAGAACAAGAAACAGACAAAACTCTCAAAATATTCTCTACATTAGTCTGTTTTTTTGTGTAAAGTAAACCCTGGAAGGAAAGCTATGGCAATCTCTGGAATGATTGCGGTGGAGAATGAATGGAGTAGCTAGAAAGTCTTATGTGGCCTTTTTAGCCAATCATTTATTTCTTCATTCCATCCAATGGATCTTTAAGTAATTTTAGACTTTGTGATAGACATCTTTCATTTATCCAAGCAAGAGCAGATTCAGATTTTTTTAAAAATATTATCCTGATTAATCAACAGAATTATTTCTGCCAACTGTGTCTGGGATATGAGGAGGCAGTAAATCTGTTTAAATAATAAAACTGAACAAATATTGAAAATACAATGTAGGAAACAAAAGGAACTTCAACTTTTTGTCCAATATCTTTTGTAACTAAAATTTCTAAAACAAAATGCCAAAATCTTATGCTTGTTAATTATTGGTTGTGGGAACACAGGTGGTTTTTTTTATTATTATCTTTTTTTTTTTCATTTTAAAACATGTTAAGCCATAAAAATGATCTATGTACTACAGTATAAATGTATGTATGAAGAAAAATGCTTCCCTGTGAAATTGTAAACAAACTAAGAGTCCATAAATCCACTTTGAGTTTGTGATGACTCTTAGATTACTCCAACATGGAATAATGTTTGCAAGTAAGACCCAAAACTCAGTGCTAAAAAGACCATTTACGTATCAAGCTCTTAGATGAAAACAGTCATGAAAACCTGTCTCTACTATTCAAGAGAGTGCTTTTGGGAATGTTTAATTTTAACTCATTTCTAAAATATCAAGTCTTTTAAATTTTGTGGGTTTTTTTCTCAAAAAAAATATGGCTACTTATGCTGACTATTTCACATTAGATATGTTTAGCCTAAAGAGCACTAAGTAGAAGCCAGTATGCCTGAGTCTATAACTCTACTCAGTAGTCATGTGACCTTGTCCAATCCTTACTTTGCTTATTTGAAAAGAGTGAGGGCTGCTGAACTATACAAAATGAGAATAGTTGTTTTCAAATGTCTCCTTGTTCTTTAATTTTCTCTTAATATGTGAAAGGTTTTGTTCATAGGAACTCTCATTTCAGAGAGTAAGGAGATAAAAAATGTTCACCCCTTTTATGGTAAAATATCCTAATTTACTGACACTTTGAAAGCAATAACTCATCCCAAATTTTTACGTTACAAGGAATAGAATTTGTATATTGCAAATAATTGGTCAAAATTGTAGACTCCAATGTGTCTTGATGTATTGGGTATATTTTTTAGGTTATAGTTTTGAAAATTGAGTTTGCACTCTCAAACTATACTGTCCATCTTATAGAACCTTTAAGTATTTACATTTAAATTATAGATTTTAAAACTGGGTCACACTAGTCACTTTTCCTGTCTTTAATAGCCACATGTGGTTAATAGTCACCACTGGAAAATCGCATCATTGCATAAAGTTTTATTGCTGGCACTGCTCTAAAAAGTTAGACCCCAGTGTTAAGCTTGAGCTGTGTATAGAGATGATTATCTACGTGTTAGCAATACAGAAAGGAATCATGGTCATATGGTAAAAAGAAAATCATACAGATTTGTTCCTAGCAAGATTAGGAAACCGAGGACAACGAGGATGACTGAACCTAGAAAGAGTTCAATTAATCATAAATGTTGAACTGTTGAAAACTATAAATGTTCTCTCATCTGATTAAGTTTATAGTTGTCTATAGAGTAGAATACAAATTTCTGTTATACTGAAAACAATCTCTGACTTTATAAATAGTGAGCATAGGAAATTGGTGATAATTATGAGGGCTACTGTAGAGAGGCTTAAGAGTGTGGCTTGTCTGACACAGAAAGTATTGTCAAAGACAATGCATGTACCAAAGCAGGCTGTGCAGATTCTCCTGTCTGTCTTACAAATGAACCTATGGATGCTCTCCTGAAGGTAATGGAGTGTCAGAATATAATGAGGTGCTGGTAACTGGTCTTGGCTGATATGCAAACTAAAGAAAAACGTATTTGGGAGGCTTTGGTGGAAAAGAGGAGAATGTAGAAAGAAGGAGGGGATTGTTGCTTTACAGTTCATCAGTTGTATCATTGAAGTATAGAATGACCTTGCTCTGAAAAGGCAATTGTCCTCAAACAGGAATAAAAATTCAAGTTTCCTTTTTTCTTTTAAAATTTTTTTTCTTCTGTTAGTCTGTTTTTCTCCTTATCTTTACTGAGGGATAATAGACAAATAAGAATTGGATATAAAGATGTACAACTTCATGTTTTGATATATGTATACATTGTGAAATAATCACCACAATCAAGTGAATTAATACATCCATCATGGAACACAATTATCTTTGTTGTCGGGGTCCAGCCCCGGCAGGTCCAGGGAATTCGAAGCGGGGATGGCGTCGGCGAGGAAAAAACTTATTTNCTGGGTGTTCATTGGAAGGACTGATGCTGAAGGGAAACTCCAATACTTTGGCCACCTAATGTGAAGAGTTGACTCATTGGAAAAGACTGATGCTGGGAGAGATTGGGGGCAGGAGAAGAAGGGGACGACAGAGGATGAGATGGCTGGATGGCGTCACTGACTCGATGGACGTGAGTTTGAGTTGGTGATGGACAGAGAGGCCTGGCATGCTGCAATTCATGTGTCGCTAAGAGTTGGACACAACTAAGTGACTTAACTGAACTGAATTCAACTGAACTGAATAGTGTATGACTCTTAAGAAAGTTGAGGCAAATGAATGAGTTTTGTATAGAAAGTAGACGACTTAGTCTGTCATATAATAAATGTACCTCAAACATAAACCGTGATTATTTTTGTAGCTATATTATTGTGTATTATTGCTAATATTGACAGAATAATATTAATATAGAGTAGCTTTTGTGTTATAATAATTTAAAAATAAAAAGTATAGCACAATATATGTGATTCATATATTAATTTACTTGCAACACTATGTATATAATACATAGTTTCATGCCTTTTTTGTTATAAATATTTTATTTTCCTGCAGCAACTCTTAATTATCTAATATAAAGAAAATATTATTTTACTAGATTAGTCCCAATAGAAGAAGTCAATTTTCTATGTAAATCTTGTCAGATAAACCCAAGTATACTTAAGTAGCTGGTGCAGAGATCCCTGTAATGGTTTATTTCTGTATGGGCTCACCAGTTTATCCTTGGGGAGGAGTAAAAAAGATGCCTTGACACTGGTAAGCATGGTTTCATAGCAAAGCCTCAGTCCTCTATAGAGAGAGGTAATTGTGACAAAGCTGTGTACCTTATAAGATTTGGCACCTGAGAAACTCATGTACCCTGGGGGAATAAAAAGGATTGCAAGAAGAGAGTGAAGGGGATATGTGAAACATACAAGTGAGTCTGCACCTGTGCTTGTGTGTGTTACTGGGTACTAGAGATAGCAGTCATTCAGGAGGAAAGTTAATCTATCACACAAATCTATCACCCTAATAACTTAGATGTCAGCTTGGGGAAGATAGTTCAGTCCTCAAGTGTGACTATCTGGAGATACCTGCATAGGCATTCAACAGAGAAAGTGGCAAAGTACCCCTCACAGACACTGTGAGATATTTAGAAAATAATTTCAAGAAAAGGCAAAATAGAAAAGGAAATTTGTATGGTGAACATACCTGCAATAACTTTTGAAGACTCCAAGGAACAATTACAGCATTAACTGCAATACATTTGAAGGAGCCACAGGATAATTTCCTTGAGACAGGGGTCAACTAGATGAGTTTATTTTTGTAATCAGTAGATTTCATTGCAAGCAAGCAGATTCTGGAAGATCTTTGAAAAACAAATTGAGTCTGGTGTTACGAATCAAACTTCAAGTGTTAATGTGTGGATAAAGTGAGAATATAAACACTGCCCTCCCCACTTTGAATAAAGCAATAAATCTATTATCAGACTCAACAATCAATCAAGACCAGAAATGGAGCCACAGGATAATGCCTAAGAAGTAAAAATGATAGACGCAGGATATCACTCATCACCTGACAATCAATGAAGAATAAATTGCCATCTGTGTCAAAAGACTGCTTTTATTGATCAGCCAACCCTTGTCAGCAAGTTGAATAATGGATAATGCCAGTCACTGCTGTTCTGTTGCCAGACCGCCTGCCCACGTGATTCTAAAAGATGTCGGAGAAAACAACTTACTTCCCTTGATACAATGATGGACAGGGTACAGAAACTGCAAAGCCGAACTGGAGTGGGTGACACCACTGGGACTGGGAATAGCATGCTATGTAATCCCATCTAGCCATGCATCAGTTGAGTTCAGTTCAGTCAGTCGCTCAGTCGTATCCGACTCTTTGTGACCCCATGAGTTGCAGCATGGCTCCCTGTCCATCACCAACTCCTCGAGTTCACTCAGACTCACTNTGACACCACTGGGACTGGGAATAGCATGCTATGTAATCCCATCTAGCCATGCATCAGTTGAGTTCAGTTCAGTCAGTCGCTCAGTCGTATCCGACTCTTTGTGACCCCATGAGTTGCAGCATGGCTCCCTGTCCATCACCAACTCCTCGAGTTCACTCAGACTCACTTCCATTGAGTTGGTGATGCCATCTAGCCATCTCATCCTCTGTCGTCCCCTTCTCCTCCTGCCCCCAATCCCTCTCAGCATCAGAGTCTTTTCCAATGAGTCTACTCTTCGCAGGAGGTGACATCTGCTTAAGCAACACCTTATTTTGCTTAAGCAAAGTACCTATTCCAATTTTAAAAGTAATGGATCTGTTCATGCTCTGATCTCATAGAGGAAGACCTAAGGATGAATAATTATTTACTTATTTTTCCTCAACAAATCCAATCTTCATATTATTATTTGTTGTCTTCATTATGTAAGTGCAAAAGTACCACATAATCTAAACACCATATTTCTTTTTTATGTATTTTTTCTAATTTTATCATGGTTAGACACAATCTAAAATCATTTCCAGAGTTAACAAATAAAACACAATTTACCCTTGTTTTCATAATTGCATATTTACTATATAGCATAATGTTCTAGAAAGCCTACACATATACATAAGCAAATTAAAAACACACTCCTTAATATACACATATGCATAATTTTCTGTTTCATTCAGTTTCATTTCTATCTCTGACTTAGGAACCTTATCCCTCAATACCTTTTAAAAATATTTTGACATTTTTTTGTGTATCTATCTTCTTAATATCAAGTTCCAATTTTTAAAAAATTCTTTTGGAATTACATTTTTTATATGTTTATGTATAATTTTAACTGATATTTTACTATGTTTACCCTTCTTAATCAAAAATAGGCTTCTTAATTTATTTAAGGTTTTTACTCTCTTTACTGCTTCAGCCACTTATCAATATCTATAATATATATATATATATATTTTATGATTGTCATTATGAATGGAATCTTATTTTGCTATATCAATCTCTAAGGGGACTCTGCAAATATATAAGAAGTTGATAAATCTTTCTTTATTTATTGAATGATTAAATGATCTCTCCTGCCTCTCTTATGCCCTAAATAACTTTTATTCTCAGTTGATTTTCTTGCATTTCTTAGGTAATGTAATTTAAGGAGTAGATAAGCTATAACTACCAATGTTTATAATTATTTATTGAAAAATAATAGTATGTGGAGGGGTAAAAATTAATTTTCTTAAATTTAATGTAAATTTATCTGCTGCTATGTAGTCTTCTTTTTACTAAGTATAAGAATTTTTATGCAGTTATGAATACACATAAAATCAAGAATAGATGGCTAAAATTATTTATTAACTATAAGTATTTGCTTCACTTAATTTGGTGTGTATTTTATTAATATTCTAGAATAGGTATTCCTTTTAATAGTTCTTATCTATTTTAATGAATGGTGATGAATTCCTCTTCACTATAGAGTTCCTTGGACTGCAGGGAGATCCAACCAGTCCATTCTAAAGATCAGCCCTGGGTGTTCTTTGGAAGGAATGATGCTAAAGCTGAAACTTCAGTACTTTGGCCACCTCATGCGAAGAGTTGACTCATTGGAAAAGACTCTGATGCTGGAAGGGATTGGGGGCAGGAGGAGAAGGGGACGACAGAGGATGAGATGGCTGGATGGCATCACAGACTCGATGGACGCGAGTCTGAGTCAACTCCAGGAGTTAATGATGGACAGGGAGGCCTGGTGTGCTGCAATTCATGGGGTTGCAAAGAGTCGGACACGACTGAGCGACTGAACTGAACTGAACTGATAATATCATATTTTCAGAAAATTCTGTTTCATCCTGCTCTTCTGAAACTCATAGGTTAGGTTTAAGAGATTAGTTGTCTGAGTCCATGAGACGAGAGAGAGACAATAGCAGAAGAGGAAATACTTAAGGGTAACTCCTGCAAAGAACCACAGCTCTGCTCTCCTATTTTAAATAAATAGCTTATATGTTTATATCTCCCAAAAGGGAATATTTTTACTTCAGATTGGTGAATGTACCTGCGTGTCATATTCAGCCAGTCAGTTCAGTCAATCAGCCATGTCCAAATCTTTGTACCCCATAGAGTGTCAAACTGTGCACCCCTAATTATCTATGTAAGCAAGGGCTTCGGCTTCTTCTGAAATATTAACTGGCTCTAGTTTGTGTCACTCATTATACCTATTTCTTCCTAGCAGTCACATATTTCTTACTAATTCTAAACAGGGGAAAAAATGAAGATATTCTAAAACTTCAGTCTCTAAGCTTTTACTTTTCTTAAGTATTACTTAGCTTAGTGATTTTTTTTCACATGTCAATTACATGTATATGTGTAATAGGAATTGCAAGCTTTATAGTATTATGACCATAGATATGAGCAGTTATATTTATATCTTTATGAATTTTATTTCAGAAGGAGCTGAGAAATGTTATAAAAATATAACATAGGCTATATAAATGAAATATAGGCTAAAAATAGGCTATATAAATCAAATAATCACCTGGATAGAGCATTTTGTCTTGTCAGTATAATGTGTCCTTACATTAAAAAAAATTTGCATACCATTTAAAGGTCTTCATCTATCTATTCTGCCTTCATCACTGTCCTTGAAGTTTCTGTTTCCTTACACAGGATAATTTCACACATCTACTTTACCTGTTTAGTCACAGAGTGCATAAGACTGTATCACATTTGTTATATATATATATATATATATATATATATATATTTTACTCCTTCATTTGTTCTGATTGAAGTAATGTTGATTAAAGACTGGCACAGTTATATTCCTATGTAGTGAATGTACTCTGTGTTCTGTTTAAAGAAGATTTATGTTCAATTGATGTTCAGTATACCTAAGACATAATTTATATATATACATATATATATAAAGTATACTTTAGATATACTTTAAATAACTTATATGCAGAGTACATAATGAGAAATGCTGGGCTGGAAGAAGCACAAGCTGGAATCAAGATTGCCAGGAGAAATATCAATAACCTCACATATGCAGACGACACCACCCTTATGGCAGAAAGTGAAGAGGAACTAAAGAGCCCCTTGATGAAAGTGAAAGAGGAGACTGAAAAAGTTGGCTTAAAGCTCAACATTCAGAAAACGAAGATCATGGCATCTGATCCCATCACTTCATGACAAATAGATAGGGAAACAGTGTCAGACATTATTTTGGGGGGCTCCAAAATCAATGCAGATGGTGATTGCAGCCATGAAATTAAAAGATGCTCATTCCTTGGAAGAAAAGTTATGACCAACCTAGATAGCATATTCAAAAGCAGAGACATTACTTTGCTAACAAAGATCCGTCTAGTCAAGTCTATGGTTTTTCCAGTGGTCATGTATGGATGTGAGAGTTGGACTGTGAAGAAGGCTGAGCACCAAAGAATTGATGCTTTTGAACTGTGGTGTTGGAGAAGACTCTTGAGAGTCCCTTGGACTGCAAGGAGATCCAACCAGTCCATTCTAGAGAAAATCAGTCCTGGGTGTTCTTTGGAAGGAATGATGCTAAAGATGAAACTCCAATACTTTGGCCACCTCATGCAGAGTTGACTCATTGGAAAAGACTCTGATGCTGGGAGGGATTGGGGGCAGGAGGGGAAGGGGACGACAGAGGATGAGATGGCTGGATGGCATCACCGACTCAATGGGCGTGAGTGTGAGTGAACTCCAGGAGTTGGTGATGGACAGGGAAGCCTAGCCTGCTACAGTTCATGGAGTCCCAAAGAGTCAGACACGACTGAGTGAATGATCTGAACTGATACTTTAGATATTTTATTGAAGCGTCCTTATTTCCTTTGTGTATTGCTTTTTCTTGAATTGTACTGTTACCTATTCCTGTTTGAAATATTACATAGAAAAAAAAAGAAATATTACATAGAATTTAATTATATCTATCAACCCCTTCATAGTAAAACCTTCTGAGTTGTTGAGTTAAGGCTTGTTTTCTACAGAATTTTTCTATAGATTTTACTTATGCCTTAAATATCTTAACTATTTAATATGGAAATTGGTTACTATGTTGGATACAGGGGTTCTATAGTTAGTCTTTTAAGTTCCCCCAGGGAGATTAAATAGGTACATTTCTAACATTGGATTCCAAAATGGAGTTTCTCTTTACTTTATCTTACTTTTTTCTTCCTGGTTTATCTATCTTGTTTTCTTAGGTCTTGATACCTGTTTCACAGAGTTTATTTATTTATTTATTTTGAGAATAGAAAACTGACTAAGCATTTGAATTGTGTGATAAATTTTTTTAACCATCAAACTATGCTTTTTGCATAATGGATGTTTGTTACAGCATTGTTTGCAATAGCAAATTACTTTAAGCAGTGAATAAGGCCTTCAATAGGGCTGGTATAAATAAATTATGAGGACTCAATTTAGAGGACTATTATGCATATGATAGAAGAATGAGCTATGTGCTAATGTAAAAAAGTACTTAAGATATTGTTAAAGAGGAAATGTGATGTTCACAAAAATGCATAGATTATTCTGATATATGTCATAAATTGATATGCATGTCACTTTAAAATGGGAAGATGTACATAATAAATATTAATAATGATTATTTAACAGAAATGAACCTGGGGTTCAAATGATACATACATTTCATTTACTTGGTTAGTGATAGCTTATGGTGAACAATGTTGAATTCATGATTTCTGAAGAAGAGGATTTAACTTCAGGAACTGGGACCAGGATTGATCACTCAAGAGCTTCTGTGTAGCAGAGTTTTATTAAAGTATGAAAAAGGGACAGAGAAAGCTTCTGAGAAAGACATCAGAAGGGGGACAGAGAGTGCCCTCCCTGCTAGTCTAAGCAAGGACATTCTATACTTTTTAAACTAGCTATTACAATAAATCAAAAGAATGTCTCAAAGTTGTAAAAATTTTACTAGACCCACTCCCACAATTTACATTTTAAGGTAACAGGTCAAAATTTAACAATAGGAAGGTCTTACCAGACCCACTCCTAAGAAAACAGGATGAGTCAGAAGGTTTTCAAGAAAGAGAAACTCTTCAAGCAGGATACATTGTTGTTATATAATCCTTAGTGTAGAGTTTAAATTAAACTATTTGTTGTGTAATCATCCATTCCAGGCTTAAGGGAGAAAAAAAAAAAAGTTTTATGTGACTAAGACTAAGGAATGTAGAGAGAGGAAAAAAAAAAAAAAAAAAGTTTGTCCTTTCCTCCACCTTGAGAATTCTAGACCCCTATCTCCTCCTTGAAAACCCCAGATCCTCTCTCCTCCTCAGAGACCCTGGACTTCTTATCAACCTGCCTATGAACTGACTTTCATTAGGGAGACACTATTATGAGCATATATATTGAAAAATAAATACTTATACTTTAATAATAGGATCATAAATTACATATATAATATCATGTATTGTAAAAATATATGACATTTCTTGTTTTCTTTAATCTATGCATAAACTTAATTTTTGTTTTCAAATTATAACTTTAAATATTATATAATAAATGATGAAAATTTAATGTATTCAATCTTTAAAGTCCACTGAACTCTGTAAATGCATGCTACCGTCAGGGGAGTGTAATCTCCTTGGTTCTGCCTCATCTCAACAACAATTTGAAGCAACAGACATTAAAGTCCTTGACATGTCACAGCTCTCAGACAGACCGTGTTATAGCTCTCAGGTCTTGGACAGACCATTGTTCTATTTTTGGAGGCTTTCTCCCTTCCTTGTCTTTTAGCCACCGCCATTCTGGACTCCTATTTCCTATTCTAACTACATAACACTACTAAAAACTGTCTGTCTAGTAATAACTCTTAACTTTTAGAATTTTACACTATCAGTTCATCTGCCCAGAAACCCAACTAGTATTCAGTTGGGAGCACTGTAACGATGCACAATACCAGAGCTATAATCTCTTTAGATTGTTTTATCTACATATTTTTAGGCATTCAGTGTTCACCTTCATTTATTTCCATGCTTCTCACATTAATATAATGCCATTATTAAACTTTGAAACTATAAAATTAAGGATTTGTTGCTGAGATACAATCTTGTCCATGATTTAGTATCTAGTTCAGCCTAGTTCAATTCAATCGCATTTGACTCTTTGCGACCCTATGAAGTGCAGCACACCAGGACTCCTTGTCTATCACCAACTCCCACAGCCTACTCAAACTCATGTCCATTGAGTCAGTGATGCCATCCAACTATCTCATCCTCTGTTCCCTTCTTTTCCCACTTTCAATCTTTCCCAGCATCAGGGTCTTTTCCAATGAGTTAGTTTTTCAAATCAGGTGGCCAAAGTATTGGAGTTTCAGTTTCAACATCAGTCCTTCCAATGAATATTCAGGACTGATTTCCTTTAGGATTGACTGAATGGGTCTCCTTGCAGTCCAAAGGACTCTGAAGAGTCTTCTCCAACACCATAGTTCAAAAGCATCAGTTTTTCGGCACTTAGCCTTCTTTATAGTCCAACTCTCACATCTATACATGACTACTGTAGAAACCATACCTTTGACTAGATGGGCCTTTGATGGCAAAGTAATGACTATGCTTTTTAATATGCTGTCTAGGTTGGTCATAGCTTTTCTTCCAAGGAATGAGAGTCTTTTAATTTCTTTGCTGCAGTCATCATCTGCAGTGATTTTGGAGCTCCCCAAAATAAAGTCTGTTACTGTTTCCCCATCTATTTTCCATGAAGTGATGGGACCAAATACCATGATCTTATTTTTCTGAATGTTGAGTTTTAAGCCAACTTTTTCACTCTCCTCTTTCACTTTCATCAAGAGGCTCTTTAGTTCTTCATTTTCTTCCGTAAAGTTGATGTCATCTGCATATCTGAAGCTATTGATATTTCTCCTGACAGTCTTGATTCCAGCTTGTGCTTCATCCAGCCCGACATTTTGCATGATGTATTCTGCATATAAGTTAAATAAGCAGGTGACAATATACAGCCTTGACATACTCCTTTCCAAATTTGGACTAGTCTGTTGTTTCATGTCCAGTTCTAAGTATTGCTTCTTGACCTGCATATAGATTTCTTAGGAGGCAGGTCATGTGGTCTGGTATTTCCATCTTTTCAAGAATTTTTCACACTTTGTTGTAATCCACACAGTCAAAGGCTTTGGCATAGTCAATAAAGCAGAAGTAGATTTTTTTTTTTGAACTCTCATGCTTTTTTGATGATCCAACAGGTGCTGACAATTTGACCTCTGGTTCCTCTGCCTTTTCTAAATATATCTTGAACATCTAGAAGCTCAAGGTTCATGTACTGCTGAAGCCTGTCAGACTAGAAGCTGGTAAAGCAAAAATAACAGAATAAACACAGTGATTTCTAGTAAACTAGAGAATGCAGTATCAAGAATATTCACTTCGTACTGAATCTGCAACACTTTTGGTACTGACTGTGCTGGAATAGTGAAAGGAAGAATGAAAACATAACTAGAAATAAGTATTTCCCTGGAAGGAAAATGGAAACCTCTATTAAGAGGCAAAGAAAGCCTATGAGACTTGTAGAGGGCTAAGAAGCTCTAATTTGTCTATGACATCAAAATGACCAGTGGAAACCACTATATTAGAGAGTTCTGAGGCAGAGGCAACACAGCCTAAAGCCGTCAGAATGTGAGAAATAAAAATAACCTTTCAGAGAGATTTTTCTTCCAGAATATGAAGATGGATCTAAATGCAGAGATTAGAATTCAAATTAATCAGGGCTTCCCAGGGAAAAGTACAGGTTGAAACAGAGCTTAAGGAGCAGAATCTTGGAATGTTTTGGCAGCAAATTTAGGATTTTCTATCTATGATATCTCATCATCTACAGTGAGAGTTTTGCTTCTTTTCCGATCTTAATTCCTTTTATTGTCATGTCTGTTATTGTTTAGTCTCTCTTTCAAGTCCAACTGTTTCTGATTCCATGAACTATAGTCTGCCAGACTCCTCTGTTCATGGGATTTTTCATGCAGGAATACTGGAGTGGGTTGCCATTTCCTTCTCTAGAGGGTCTTCCCAACCCAGGGATCAAACCTGTGTTTCCTGCAAGTCTTCTGCATTGCACATAGGATTCTTTACCACTGAACCACCAGGGAAGTCTGATTGCTGTGGCTAAGACTTTCAAAACTGCATTAAACAATAGTGATGTGAGTGAGCACCCTTGTCGTGTTCCTGATCGTAGAAGAAATGCTTTCAGTTTTTCACCCGTGAGAATAATGCTTGTTATGGGTTTGTTGCATATGGCCTTTATTATGGTTGAGTTATTTTCCTTTTATGCTCATTTTCTGGAAAGTTTTTATCATAAATGAGTACTGAATTCTGTTGAAAGCTGTTTCTGCATCTATTGAGATTATCATATGGTTTTTATCTTTTGATTTGTTAATATAGTGTACCACATTGATTTGCATATATTGAAGAAGCCTTGCATCCCTGGGATAAACCACACTTGATCATGGTGTATGATTATTTTAATGTGTTGTTGGATTGCATGCTAGTATATTATGATGATTTTTGCATCTTTATTCATCAGTGATATTGAACTGTAATTTTCTGATCATTTGTATGATCTTTGTCTGGTTTTGGTATCAGGGTTATGGTGGCCTCATAGAATAAGTTTGGGAGTGTTACTGCCTCTGCATATTTTGGAAGAGTTTGAATAGGATACGTGTTCAGTGTTCAGTTCAGTTAAGTCACTCAGTCATGTCCAACTCTTTGCCATGTCCTGACTCTAGTCAAAACGATGGTTTTTCCAGTGGTCATGAATGGATGTGAGAGTTAGACTATAAAGAAAGCTGAGCACCGAAGAATTGATACTTTTGAACTGTGGTGTTGGAGGAGACTCTTGAGAGTCCCATGGACTGCAAGGAGATCAAATAAGTCAATCCTCAAGGAAATCAGTCCTGAATATTCACTGGAAGGACTGATACTCAAGCGGAAGTTCCAATACTAAATATATTTTTGAGCATAATATTTTTATGTATTTTTAATATAGATTTATTTATTTTAATTGGAGGCTAATTACTTTACAATATTGAAGTGGTTTTGCCATACATTGACATGAATCTGCTACAGGTGTACATGTGTTCCCCATCCTGAACCCCTCTCCTTCCTCCCTCCCCTCCCATCCCTTTGGGTCATTCCACTGCACCAGCCCTGAGCACCTTGTCTCATGCATTGAACCTGGATTGGCAATCTGTTTCACATACGATAATATACATGTTTCAATGCCATTCTGCCAGATCATCCTACCCTCACCCTCTCACACAGAGCCCAAAGACTGTTCTATATATCTGTGTCTCTTTTGCTGTCTCACATATAGGGTTATCATTATCATCTATCTAAATTCCATATATATATATATTAGCATACTGTATTGGTGTTTTTCTTTCTGGCTTACTTCACTCTGTATAATAGGCTCCAGTTTCATCCATCTCATTATAACTGATTCAAATGGATTCTTTTTAATGGCTGCGTAATACTCCATTGTGTATATGTTCCACAGCTTTCTTATCCATTCATTTGCTGATGGACATATAGGTTGCTTCAATGTCCTGGCTATTATAAACAGTGCTGTGATGAAAAATAGGGTACACGTGTTTCTTTCAATTCTGGTTTCCTCGATGTGTATGCCCAGCAGTGGGATTGCTGGGTCATATGGCAGTTCTATTTCCAGTCCTTTAAGGAATCTCCACACTGTTCTCCGTAGTGGCTGTACTAGTTTGCATTCCCACAAACTGTGTAAGAGTGTTCCCTTTTCTCCACACCCTCTTCAGCATTTATTGCTTGTAGACTTTTGGGTAGCAGCCATTCTGACTGGCATGAAATAGTACCTCATTGTGGTTTTGATTTGCAGTTCTCTGATAATGAGTGATGTTGAGCATCTTTTCCTGTGTTTGTTAGCCATCTGTATGTCTTCTTTGGAGAAATTTCTGTTTAGTTCTTTGGCCCATTTTTTGTGTGGATGTTTATTTTTCTGGAATTGAGCTGCAGGTGTTGCTTGTATATTTTTGAAATTAATTATTTGTCATTTTCTTTGTTTGCTATTATTTGCTCCCATTCTGAAGGCTGTCTTTTCACCTTGAATATAGTTTCTTTTGTTGTACAAAAGCTTTTAAGTTTAATTATGTCCCGTTTGATTATTTTTGATTTTATTTCCAATACTTTGGGAGGTGGGTCATAGAGGATCCTGCTGTGATTTATGTTGGAGAGTGTTTTGCCTATGTTTTATAGTTTCTTATATTTTATAGTTTCTGGTCTTATGTTTAAATCTTTAATCCATTTTGAGTTTATTTTTGTGTATGGTTTTAGAAACTGTTCTAGTTTCATACTTTTACAAGTGAATGACCAGTTTCCCCAGCACCACTTGGTAAAGAGATTTTCTTTTCTCCATTGTATATTCTTGCCTTCTTTTTCAAAGATAAGGTGTCCATAGGTGCGTGGATTTATCACTGGGCATTCTATTTTGTTCCATTGATCTACATTTCTGTCTTTGTTCCAGTACCATACTTTCTTGATGACTGTAGCTTTGTAGTAGATCCTGAAGTCAGGAAAGCAGTTTGTGTTTCCTCTTTATTGTGGAGGTTCCTCATTGTGGGTGGGGTTGGACAGATGCTTTGTCAAGGTTTCCTGGTTAAGGAAGATTGTATCAGTTTTCTGATGAGTGGAGCTAGATTTCTTCTCAATGGAGTGCAATGAAGTTGTCCAGTAGTGAGTTTTCAGATGTCAGTGGGTTTGGTGTGACTTTTGGCAGCCTGTTGAAGCTGGAAAAGCAGATTGGTTCCAAATAGGAAAAGGAATACATCAAGGCTGTATATTGTCACCCTGCTTATTTATCTTATATGCAGAGTACATCATGAGAAACTCTGGGCTGAAAGAAGCACATGCTGGAATCAAGACTGCCGTGAGAAATATCAATAACCTCAGATATGAAATGATACCACTTATGGCAGAAAGTGAAGAGGAACTAAAAAGCCTCTTGATGAAAGTGAAAGAGGAGAGTGTGCCGGGAGCCAGCGTGGGAATCCCACCCGTGAAATGGTCAAGTGGCAGAAATCCAATGGGCAAGGCGATTCGGATTTCAGAGATTCCCCCTGAGTTTCCCTGAGCATCTANTGATGCTGGGAGGGATTGGGGGCAGGAGGAGAAGGGGATGACAGAGGATGAGATGGCTCGATGGCATCACCGATTCAATGAACAGGACTTTGGGTAAATTCTGGGAGTTGGTGATGGACAGGGAGGCCTGGCATGCTGCGATTCATGGGGTCACAAAGAGTGGGACACAGCTAAGTGACTAAACTGAACTGAATTGATATTGAAGCTCAGGGTTATGTTCCTCTGTTATTGAATTATATGTATGGTATGTCTTGCTCTGGAACTTGTTGGCTCTTGGGTGGTGCTTGGTTTCAGTGTAGGTAGGGAGGCTTTTGATGAGCTCTTACCAATAAATGTTCCCTGGAGTCAGGAGTTCTCAGGTGTTCTTCACTTTTGGACTTAAGCCTCCTGCCTCTGGATTTTAGTCTTATTCTTATAGTAGCATCAAGACTTCTCCATCTATACAGCAGAGATGGGAAAACATCTAAGTTAATGATGAAAAGTTTCTCCATTGTGAGGGACACCCGGAGAGTTTCATAGAGTTACATGGAGAGGAGAAAAGGGAGGAGGGAGACGGAGGTGATCAGGAGGAGAAGAGGGGGAATCAAAAGGGGAGAGAGCAAGCTAGCCAGTAATCACTTCCCTGTGTGCTCTCCAGAGTCTGGATCACTCAGAGATGTTCACGGAGTTACACAGAGAATAGAAGAGGGAGGAAGGAGACAGCAGTGGCCAGGAGAAGAAAAGGGGGAAACAAAAGGAGACAGATCTGGCCAGTAATCAGTTCCCTAAGTGTTCTCCACAGCCTAGAACACATGAAGAGATTCACACAGTTGGGTAGAGAAGAGAAGGGCGAGGGAGGAAATAGAGGCGACCTGGTGGAGGAAAAGGAGAGTCAAAAATGGGAGAGAGCAATCCAGCCAGTAATCTCACTCCCAAGTAAAAATGAGTCCTGAAAATTGGGTTATTAAAGGTACAAAATTGATAACAAATACCAAAAAGCCAAGATTCAAAATCTAAAGTAGAGGTTAGATTCTCAAATATACAATATTAAAAAAACAAAGTCCCTCAAATTATAAAATATGTATATGAAGTTTGCTTTAAAAATAGGGTCTTTTTTTTTTTCAAGGTAATGGTTATAAAAATGAAAATTAAAGGAGTAATAGAGGACTTAAAATTTTTTTAATTAAATTTAAAAACTGATAATAGTAAAAATATATCTAGGAATTTCCTTGGAGCTGTTGTGGACAGAGTGGAGTCAGATCATTTTCAAATAGTTACTTGATCTGGCTTATACTTCTCAAGATCTATAAGCCCCTTCCTATGTAGTCAGTGCTAACTACAATGTTTTAATCTGTTGCACTTCCAAAGCGGTTTCCTCTGTTTATTTTAGCTTCTTCTCTGCTGGTCTCTTCAGTGTCTAATTTCCTCCCTGACACGAAGAGGCGATGGTGGTCACTGTTTTAGACTCACTTGTTCAGTCGTGCTGTGGAGAGGGAGGAACACTGCAAACAAATATCACTGGCTTGTGTGAGGAGTGCTCGCAGTGTTTCAGCCACACTGGGTTTGCACCCCGCTCACTGTGTGCTTTCATGGTCTACACTTCTCCAGCTCTAGGTTGCTTTGCTGGGATCTTTCTGAGGCGGGTCCTGAGTTGCATGTACTTCCCAGGTCTAAGTCGCTCAGGTTGAGGTTCTCGGGTACGCCACAAAGGTGCAGACTCAGTTGGGTCTGCATTTTGTGCCCTTCCTAGGTCCGAGCAGCTCAGGTGACCAGGTGCTTGGCAAGCACAGTCACCCCCAGGTGTGAGGTGCACCTTATCGCCTCCCCCGTCTGAGCCGCTTGGCTTCCTGGGTGTACAACGGGTGTGCCTTCTCAGGTGTTCCGTGTGTCTCTTCTAGGGAGTTGATCTCTGGCTATGACCCTCCCAGCAGATGTCAGCCATCCAGAATCCCAAGAAATCTTGGTTAGCAACGAAGCCTGCTTTCAGTTTGGTAGACGATGCCTCTCTGAGGTCGTGATTGCCCCTTTTTGGCTCTGGCTGCCCCTGTCTGCCTGTCTCCAGCTGGGGATGGGCCCGTCCACAGCCAGCTAGCTCTCCTCAGTCCTTTGTTCTGTGAGCATGCCTGGCAGTGTCTTAGGTTAGGGCTTTTCGGGGAACAGTACTCTCTCTCTCTCTCTCTCTTTTTTTTTTCCTCTCTCTCTATGGCTATCCCACAGTCTGGGTTGCTACCTCACCTTAGTTCCCTCACATTGCCCTTGGGGCATTCAGGCCTGGTCCTTACACTAAGCAATGCAGCCTGTGCCTCCGTGTCCAGCACCTGCTTGCCAGTGGCGGATGCGAGCTTCTGGGTTGCTTCTTTGCTAGGAGTTGCTGTTAGGCATGTAATCTGTGGGGTTTATTTATTTATTTATTTATCCTCCCAGTTACGATGCCCTCTGAGATTCCAAGACTCGCCACAGACCCGCTGGTGAGATTGTTTCCTGGTGTTTGGAAACTTCTCTTTTTTTAAGACTCCCTTCCCGGGACGGATCTCCATCCCTACCTCTTTTGCATCTCTCTTTATCTTTTATATTTTGTNTCTCTCTCTCTCTCTTTTTTTTTTCCTCTCTCTCTATGGCTATCCCACAGTCTGGGTTGCTACCTCACCTTAGTTCCCTCACATTGCCCTTGGGGCATTCAGGCCTGGTCCTTACACTAAGCAATGCAGCCTGTGCCTCCGTGTCCAGCACCTGCTTGCCAGTGGCGGATGCGAGCTTCTGGGTTGCTTCTTTGCTAGGAGTTGCTGTTAGGCATGTAATCTGTGGGGTTTATTTATTTATTTATTTATCCTCCCAGTTACGATGCCCTCTGAGATTCCAAGACTCGCCACAGACCCGCTGGTGAGATTGTTTCCTGGTGTTTGGAAACTTCTCTTTTTTTAAGACTCCCTTCCCGGGACGGATCTCCATCCCTACCTCTTTTGCATCTCTCTTTATCTTTTATATTTTGTCCTACCTCCTTTTGAAGACAATGGGCTGCCTTTCTGGATGCCTGATGTCCTCTGCCAGCATTCAGAAGTTGTTTTGTGGAATTTGGTCAGCGTTCAAATGTTCTTTTGATGAATTTGTGGGGAAGAAAGTTATCTCCCCATCCTATTCCTCCATCATCTTAGCTAGTGTCCCCAGTACTAAAAATTTTTATGGTAACTTAGTATGCATGTTGATTCTACCACTATGTGTATGGCTATAATGTCATTTCCATTTTGTCATGTTTTTATTCCCACCTTGTAACTTATGATACAGAGGCCAAGATTTAAGGTCAGCGATTAATTATATCAATATCAATTCCATTCAGTTCAGTCACTCAGTTATGTCTGACTCTTTGTGACCACATGGACTGCAGCATGCTAGCCTTCACTGTCCATCATCAACTCCCACAGCTTGCTCAAACTCATATCCGTCGAGTCAGTGATGCTATCCAACCTTCTCATGCTCTGTCGTTCCCTTCTCCTCCTGCCTTTAATTTTTCCCAGAATCAGGGTCTTTTCCAAAGTTTCACTTCCTCACATCAAGTGGCCAAAGTATTGGAGTTTCAGCATCAGTCCTTCCAATGAATATTCAAGATTTATTTCCTTTAGGATGGACTGATTTCATCTCCTTGTAGTCCAAGGGACTCTCAAAAGTCTTCTCCAACACCACAGTCCAAAAGCATCAGTCCATCAGTGCTCAGCTTTCTTTGTAGTCTAACTCTCACATCCATACATGGCTACTGGAAAAACCATAGCTTTGACTAGATGAACCTTTGTTGTCAAAGTAATGTCTCTGCCTATTTAATATGCTAAGTTGGAATTAGCTTTTCTTTCAAGGAACAAATTTTTTTTTTTTTAATTTCGTGGCTGTAGTCGCCATCTGCAGTTATTTTGGAGCCTAAGAAAAGAAAATCTGTCACTGTTTTCATTGTTTCTCCATTTATTTACCATGAAGTGATGGGACTGGATGCCATGATCTTAGTTCTTTGAAGGCTGAGTTTTAAGCCAACTCTTTCAGGTGTTAACTCTTCTCTAAATGTCTGATAGAGTTCTTCTATGAAGCTGTCTGGCTCTGGGCTTTTGTTTGTTGGAAGATTTCTCTTTTTTTAATCACAGTTTCAATTTTGACCAACCATATATTAAAGTATATGTGTGGAATCTATAAAACTAGTATTGATGAACCTATTTGCAGGGAAGGAATAGAGATGCAGATATAAAGTTCAGATTTGTGGACACAGTGGGGGAAGGAGAGAGTGGGATGAATTGAGAGAACTGTATTGACATATATACACTACCATGTGTAAAATATCAGTAGATAGCTACTAGGAAGCTGCTATATAACACAAGGAACCCAGTCCAGCACTCTATGATGATCTAGAGGGATGGGATAGATGGTAGGGGTTAGAGGGATGTTCAGGATTGAGGGGATATATGTACACTTTTGGCTGATTCACATTGTCATACAGCAGAAACCAATACAACATTGTAAAGCAATTATCTTTCTTTTTTTTTTTTTTTTTAACGGGAAGAGTCAGAGAGCAGATTAGAGAACTCTTATTTGAAATGTATTTTTTGTGTGTGCATATATTTATCCAAATAGTATATATGCAAATCAATTAATTTCACGAGATGAAAATACCTGTTTTTGAGGGCCAAAGTATGTCCCTCACAAATTCATATGATGAAGTCCTAATGCCAGTACCTCAGAATGTGACTATATTTGCAGATATTATCTTTAAAATAGTAACTGTTAAAATGTAATTAGGGTGGAAAAGTGAAAGTGAAGTCACTGTTTTGTCTGACCTTTTGTGGCCCCATGGACTGTAGTCTTCCAGGCTCCTCTGTCCATGGGATTTTCCAGGCAAGAGTACTGGAGTAGGTTGCTATTTCCTTCTCCAGGAGATCTTCCTGACCCAGGGATCTAACCTGGCTCTCCAGCTTGCAGGCAGACTCTTTACTATCTGAGTCACTGGGGAATCAAATGAAAGTGAAAGTTACTCAGTCCTATCTGACTCTTTGCAACTTCATGGACTATACAGTCCAGGGAGTTTTCCAGGCCAGACTACTGGAGTGGGTAGCTTTTTCCCTTCTCCAGAAGATCTTCCTAACCCAGCAATTAAATCGGGGTCTCCTGCATTGCAGCCAGATTCCTGACCAACTGAGCTATGAGGGAAGCACCTAATCATATAATACCATGTTTCTCATAAAAGGAGGTCACAACTATATACAAAATGAAAGCCACATAAAGACATAGGGAGGGGACGATGGTCATCTGCAAGCCAAAGAAAGAGGTCTCAGACAAAACCAACACTGCTGAAACCTTGATCTTGGACTTCAAGCTGCTTCATTTTGTCAGAGTTGCTACTCGTATTTTTTTGGATGTGGTAGGTTAGTTATGTCTCTCAACCTTGGAGAAATGACCCTCTACAGGAGACTTCCTATGCGTCCCAACAGTGTACCACCCTCTTGTCACTCAAGCCGTATGCTCTAGTGATTGCCCTTAAGAGGGCTGTGCAGATCCTTCTTTTGTGGCAAGATGATTAAGTGGGTGGTATGGTAGACTTGTTTGACTCCTATTCTGGTTGTTTGCCAGGACTTGCTTTGTGTGTGCTACTTGCTGCTTTTTAGTATGGGCCTGGTTAGGAGATGGATGGTTGCCGAACCCTAGGTGATCCTGGGGTGAGTGCTGGATCACTGGTGGATGGAATCAAGATATAGAGACCCCAGGGCTATTGCCACCCAATGGCAGATGAACCCAGGTCCTGGGGTTAATGCCTGACTATTGACAGGCAGAATTGATTCCTGGAATCTGGCTTCCACGTCCAGGGATCACAGAGCTCATTTCAGATTGTTGATGTGGGAGTCTGTTTCCAGACACAGTTGGTTATTTTGTTCAGGGTGTTCTGGCGGTTGTGTTGCCCAGCCAGTGGGCAGAACAAGGGCTCAGCTTATCCCAGCATAGGGTCTGGCCTGTTGGTGGACTTGTTCCATAGGCTATGGGATCATAGTTATCTTACTTATGTCTGCCCCTGGTGAGTGAGACTTGTCTTGAGGCCTACTTGCAGGAAGAGCCAGTGCTTGCCCACTGGTGGGAGGACCTACTTCTTGGTCCTCTAGTGAGCAGGATGAATGGTGACCCTCTAGTCAAAGTTGAGTCTAGTGATGGCTATGGGTCCAAGAAGACTTTAGGCAACCTGTCTGCTGGTGACTGGGGCTGTGTGTCCCCTCCCAGTGAGTTGTTTGGCCAGAGGCATCCCAGCATGAGTGCCTACAGGCTGTTAGGTGGAGCCAGGCCTTGGTGGTAGTGAGCCAAGATGTCAGCTGCCAGCAGCAGCAAGGTTCATGCAGGTGACTGTTCCCAAATATGTCTGAAAGCAGTATCCCTGTCACCAGGGTTAGCTGCAGCCACTTCCTGCCTCTCCAGGAGCCTCTACAAGACCAGCAGTTTTGTCTGGCCCAGGCTTTTATCGAATTCCTGCTCATGGGTCCTGGTACACATGAGATTTTGTGCATGCCTTTTAAGAGTAGAGTATTTTCCCCAGTCCTGTGGGATTCCTGTAATTAAGCCTCACTGGTCTTCAAAGCCAAATATTCTGGCTCTTCTTACCTATGCTGCATCCCTCAGCTATGGAATCTATTTTAGGACTCTGAACTCTCACTTTCGTGGGAGAACCTCTGTTATATAATTTTTCTCTAGTTTGTGGGTTGCCTATCCCAAGGGTAATGAGATTTGATTATATTTTCAATCTGCCTTTTCAACACATCTCATTGTGAACCCTCATGTATTTAGTTGTAGAAGATCTTTTCTGATAGGTTTCAGTTTTTTCACTGATGGTTATTCTGAAGACAGTTGTGATTTTGAAGTGTTCATGAGAAGGGTTGAACTCAACTTCTTTCTGCTCTACCATATTGGCTACTTAGGCAATTGATTTTTGACTTGTCAACATGACTTGCTTTTGCCAACAGAATGTGAGGGAAAATGATGCTATGCCAATTCTGGGCAAAAAAGCTTAAGGCACTGTAAGATTCCTTCTTGTTCATTTTGTGGTCCTTTTATCTGTTATGAAATGAGCGTGTCTTGGTCCAAGGAGAATGAAGACACATGAAGCAAACTTGAGTCAGACCTTCAGCCTGAAGCGGAGCCTTACAGCTGTTTCACAAACCTGTTAGGAAGAAAAGTAAAAATTAATTATTATAAACCACTAAGGGTATGCAGAAATACCTGTATAACACAAGTTGATAATGCTGGAGGGTATTGGGAACTCTTATTCTATGCTGGTGGGAAGTTAAGTTGTTCTAGCAAGTTTAGAAATTATTTGGTGATGAATGATAGGTAGGTGATGATTGCAAGGAGATCCAACCAGTCCATCCTAAAGGAAATCAGTCCTGGGTGTTCATTGGAAGGACTGATGTTCAAGCTGAAACTCCAATATTTTGGCCACCTGATGCGAAGAGCTGACTCATTTGAAAAGACCCTGATGTTGGGAAAGATCGAAGGCAAGAGGAGAAGGGGACAACAGAAGATGAGATTGTTGAATGGCATCACTGACTCAATGGACATGAGTTTGGACAAACTCCAGGAGTTGGTGATGGACAGGGAGTCCTGGCATGCTGCGGTTCATGGAGTCGTAAAGAGTCGGACATGACTGAGTGACTGAACTGAACTGAACTGATATGTTGGTAGCTTGCTAGCTAACCAGCTAAATAGATAGTAGGTTGGTAGACAGATAAGTATAAATTAATAAATTTAAATATCCTATAAGTTAAAAAAAATCCACTTCTAGTAAGAGGCCTAGCAAAAATATGTGTGTTTGTGTACCCAAAGACAGACTTATAAAGGTTTTTAACAATACGTTTCTAATCAACAAAAATGGATAACAAAAAAGATTTTCATTAATAATGGATGGATAAATAAATCTTGGAATATTCACTGAATGAAGCAATCTTTAGGAATAAAAATAATATGTCATACAACTGCATGAATCTTAAACATAAAATTGAGTAAAAGAAGCCTGACACAATACAGGCAATATTATATTATTTACATGAATTATAAAACCATCCCAGTTTATTCTTCAATGATAAAGTAAAAATAGTGGTTACTTTTAGGAGTAGAGGTAATGAGTGGATGGGAACATTAAAGGGGCTTATATGGACCTTGTAATATTCTGTTCTTTCACTTGGATGGGGTTTACATGAAGGTGTTTACTGTGTAAGAGTTTAAGCTGAAAGTTTATAATTTGTGCTTTTTTTTTTTTTTTTTGTATTTTATATACTAAAAGGATGGGAGAAGGCAATGGCACCCCACTCCAGTACTCTCGCCTGGAAAATCCCATAGATGGAGGAGCTTGGTAGGCTGAAGTCCATGGAGTCGCTAAGAGTTGGACATGAATGAGTGATTTCACTTTCACTTTCCACTTTCATGCATTGGAGAAGGAAATAGCAACCCACTCCAGTGTTCTTGCCTGGAGAATCCCAGGGAAGGTATAGCCTGGGAGCTGCCGTCTATGGAGTCGCACAGAGTTGGACACGACTGAAGTGACTTAGCAGCAGCAGCAGCATACTAAAAGGATAGAGAGATTTAGTCTTTGGAGTTAGTTCGACTGACTAGATTGTACACACTTTATTTACCTTCATTTGTATTCTTTTATTGCTAATGACTGGGCAATAAGACCTAGATATTGAGATGAGGTGTCTTAAAATGACTGAAAGGTCAATTTTCAGATAATTCTTTTAAATCAAAAGAGGTGTTTGGAAAATGTACATGTGCCTCCATGCTGTTTCTGTCACCAGCCAGAACTATACACAAGAAATGGAACTGGATTAAAGAAAAGCCAGATTCAGACTGCAAAACTTCCACACAAAATTCTCAACTTTTCATGTGGTTCCAGTTGACAAAGACTTAATTCACCTCATTCCCTGCTATCTCTCAATTTCCGTATCAAAAGTAAATTCCAGAGGTGAGGGACCTGTTACTGACTCAGTGAAGGGAATCCCTTCACAGTGTATATATGTATCAAGCTATCATGTTCTACACTTTAAATATCTTACAATTTTATTTGTCAATTGTACTTCAATAAAGCTGAAAAACAAGGAGGAGAACATATCTGAGATTTAAGAAGGAAGCCAATTGGGGAAAAAAAACAAACAAACAGTAAATCCCAGAGATAGCAGTCATGAACTCTTCAGAATGAGCATGCCTCTTTTCTGCCATGTGTGCTATTATACATCAACCTAGACTCTCTGTTCTATTGTTAGAAAGTCTATCACAGCCTTATGAGTTGTAGCCATTCAGGACTTTAACTGCTTCTCTCTGCCTGAAATTAATTCTTCTCCAGACTAGGATTCAGGGATTTGTTTGGAGAATGGGGAACAAATCAACCTAAATTTTGTTCACTATATCTTTTGCTCCTTGGGATCATTATTAGGCAATTTTTATCCTTAATGAACCAAAAGAATATAATATAACAATAACAGTAATAGTTATGCAGTTACAGTAATTTTCTAACTACTTCACCTTCTCAGGATTTTACTCTTCTTCAACCAACCAACAGTAATCCTTAGCACACTTCATCTCAATTTCCAGGTTTTATTGCCCTGTCATTAGGGATAATAGAGTAGAAATACATCATACATATTTTATTTACAGTTTTACTGTGCACATTTTAAAGTAGAATGTGTATTTTCACCACAAATTTCTCATAATTTAAGACTTAGCAACAAGGAACAATTGCTTCTTTTATGGAAATCTGATATATCATTTTGTTATTCTTTACCTGACCCATAAGAGTTATATCTGATTATCCATAATTCTTTATTTACTGACATAGGAGAACCTGAAACAACAACCAAACAGTTAATAAGCATCCACAATCACTGGACAATCTCCCATACATTTATACAACAAAATTATTTTAATTTTTATAGTAATCCCAGGTTCTTTACCATCTGAGCCACCAGGGAAGCCTTCCCAGTAATTTCCTACAGTAGCAATTAGTTTATCCATCTTATACACGTTGAAACTGAGGTTCTCAAAGTGATATGGTACATATCAAATGGTATTTATTTTGGAGATAATTAATTGAATTCAATGTTCAGTTTCTCCATATATAATATTAGTAAGTTAAGAAAGATAACATAATGATTCTTATGCTCAGTTAAATATACATTTAACATTTGATAAGTAAAATAGTATAAAAACTATAGTGTAACCACCTCAATAAATACTAGATATATTTCCCTTAACTTCAGAGAGATTAAAAATGTCCAGAAAATTAAAAAAAAAAATCTTGTTAGTGGCAAAATCATGTTTCAAACTCAAATCTGAAAGACTCAAAAGCTTGTATTTTTTATCCCTTGTCTAAAAAATAGACAGATTTTATGGAAGTATGGTAATACTGGAAAACAGGCCAGGTTTTCTCCCAAGTGCTCTAGATATGGTGACAATATTTTAGAAAATACTATGTTATTTCCACATTGTTTTAAGGCTGAGAGTATAAAAAAGAATTGCCATAATTATCCAGTCAACTGTAAAGCTTGTATTTATTTAAAATAAAACTGTATGTAATAAATTTGTTATTAAGATTACTAAAATTTAGCTGCTCAGTATATAAAACAGTAGTAAAAGCTAAAACAAACAGTAGAAGGACAGAATGCCAAATGCCACTCAAAATGTAAATGCAGTAATATATTAATAAATACAAAAATGTTCTTTAATGCAATTTGATGACAAAAAGGAATATTCAGTATTCAGGAAGAAAGAGCCCCTAGTCTTGATTGTTAGAGCCAATCAAGCTAACCAAATATGCTAGTTTTGCTGTATTAACAGTTACTCCTGGCAAAATAGATTCTTGCCTATTGCCTCTTCTCATTTAAAATAATTGATAAGAATCACAAAGAAGGTGAAGAGAATGACAATAGCAACAATTCAAAATATTGTTAGGTTTTACTATGGAAAGAGACTCAAGATATCAGTTGACTGAATATTTTCCTGTATGTTATCTAAAGACACCTGTGAGGTACTAGATTCATCTGGGTAAAACAAACAAACAAAAATATATCCCAGGCATACTATTTTTAAAGTATATATATATGTTGTTATGATATACACCCAAATATTTGGTAAATGTGTAAGATTCAAACAACCATTAACTTTATGCACTTTCTCAAATTATGCATGACCAAAAAAAAGTATCCCCATGTAGAATAGTAAGCATATTTTAGTATTAAGTAATCTAAGATTCCACTTCTACAATGGCTGAGAAGATCCTCTCAAATTTGTCCTCCCACAGGTAATAACCATAAATCCTAAAAAGCAAAACACTAAACCTACTTGAAGGTATTAGAAAATTAACAAAAGCAGACAGAAACTAAAGGAGAGTTTAAAATTGAAAGAAAAAGAAAAAAATTACTGGGTAGGTTTTAGGATTTTAGCCTAAGTGCCATGTAAAGCAGCTAAAATTCAAAAGAAAACCTGCAGTTTTAGTGGTTTGAAGACCCAGAAAATAGAATTCAAAGAAACTAAAACTGTTGAGAGTTGAGGCAGAAATCCTGGAAAAGAGAGAGAGGGAATCCAAATTCCTATAAATAAATCTGTTCAAATATCTGCTAAAACCTGAACCATTAATGCATGGGGCAAAATCCAAATAACCAAAAAACTGACCAAAAATTTAAGCTTCCACTCTCCACAGAGGAGATAGAGCTTACCTCTTCAGATTACTGTAAGAAAATCTATAACTTTTATATTACATGCATTGATATGTATCTCTATATTTAGTACTTACACCCATCAAATCTCAGTAGTAGGGACTTGTTCTCTGCTAACAATGTGACCTCCGGTACAAATCCAATCTCTCCCGATACTTACATAGGTTACCCAGAGAAATTTGCCCAGAATTTCCCCATCTTGTAAACAGTTTTAGAACTATTTAGAGTTATCTTACTGCATGCAAGGAGAACATGAATCTGGAAAAGCAGGGGAAGAGTGCTCTATACTGAATGTGTGTTTCCCCTACCCTCCCCAGATTCATATGTTGAAAACCAATCCCCAGTTT
Source organism: Neotragus moschatus (assembly GCA_006410615.1). Lineage (NCBI taxonomy): Eukaryota > Metazoa > Chordata > Mammalia > Artiodactyla > Bovidae > Neotragus > Neotragus moschatus. The sequence goes on along the minus strand of SJYA01001230.1, from coordinate 13,116 downwards.
GGTGGTATTCATTAGTGGGATCTTTGGGAGATGCTTTGGTCATGAGGGCAGATCTCTCATAAATGAATTTAGTGTCCTTATAAAAGAGACCCCAGAAACCTTCCACACAGCAAAGAAACCATCAAGAAAATGCAACACACTGAATGGGAGAAAATATTTTTTAATCATATATCTGATAAGGGGATAATATTCAAAATATATAGAGAACTCATACAACTCAATAACACAAAAACAATCAATTACAAACTGAAAAGAAATATCTGAATAAACCTTTTTCCAAAGAAGGTAATACAGATGGCCAACAAATTCTTGAAAAGTTAATCTATATTATTAAGCATCAGGAGAATGAAGATAGAAATCTCAATGAGATAACATTGTATACATTTTTAAATGACTATTATTAAGAAGACTAGGAATAGCAAGTGTTAGTAAGGATGTGGAGAAAAGGGAATCCTCATGCATTGATTTTGGGACTGTAACTTAGCATGGCCACTATAGAAAACAGTATAAAAGTCCTTCAAAAAATTAAAAATAGAATTTCCATATGCTCCAGAAATTCCAACTCTAGGCATCTACCTTAAAATATATATGCATCCCTATGTTCACTGTAGCATTATTTACAAAAGCCAAGATATGGAAAAAATATCTAACTGCTGGTAAATGGGTGAATGGATAAAGGAATTGTGCTATAAATATGTATATTTAAGGTATAACTTCATAGATACAGAGAACAGGTTGTTGATTGGGAGAGTTAAAGGGGTAGAAATGGGGAGAAGTGGGTGAATTGTTTTTGATGTTTTTAGTTTAAATAAACTGAATATAAAACATGCTTTAAATTGCAAAGTAGTTAAACACAGAGCTAAAAGTTAAACTCAATTCTGTTTGATTACAAAACCTATGAAATTTATACCACAAAAACTTTCAGGCAAAATATTTCTAATCATATTGTTTCACCATATGTTTACTCAAAGAACACATATTATTAAAGATCATTTTTTTAATTTAAAATTATAAGTTTGGTAAAAAAGAGTCACTATTTCTTGAAAAGCTTGAAGAAACATTTTATTTTTTTTTTTCAATTTTAAAGTGTAAGTTTATATCCATACAGTTATATTGATAAACTGGTTCTATTAACCCAACATTTAACTAAGATTATCAGGGAACCATAACTCAACCTTATTTTAATCGAGTCACAGTCTACAATTTAGAATGTTCAATAAAAACTTTTGTTACTATGCAAGCTATATGTAAAATGTTGTATTTGAATATGGAAAGAGTCCATCAACTAATCAAGATGGCTCTCCATTACTGTCACTTCTCTTGCAAGTATCAAAGTGGAAATCTGAATGCTATTTAAAAACTGAAAATTAAGCTTTTAGTTTATAAGCAGGTTATAGACAAGGAAGTTTAAAAATATTGTAAGAGGAACCCAATGAAGAAAGATGATGGATGTACTAAAGAAGCTGTCCTGAGTGGTATGAGCTGAAGACTGAACTTGAAGGTTCTGAAGATCACGCAGATCTTCAAGTGTTCATGTATGAGAAGTGTGTTATTGTATAAGAACTTGGGCTCTGAAGTCAGACAGACCTATTAATAAAATTAATCATTCCTCTTACTTGTTCTATGTAACCCTATCTATTGAATATCATTAATATATAAACTTTCTGTGTCTTAAGTGTCCTATTTGTTAAATGAGGGCTATTAGAATATTTAATAGAGAGCTGAGCTTTTTGAAAATGAATTCTAGTTTTTGTGTAGAGGAAAAAATAATGTGAGGATCGGAAAAGCAATAGACTTCTTTATATTTTACATACTGAAAGTTACTAAGTCATTATTCATAGTATTGCCTCAATTCTAATCAGTTTAAACCTAAAGGCAATACTTGAGTTATGAGTGTTACCTTGTAGAATACATTTTTTTTTCAAAAATGATTCACTGAATAGGATCATAAAAAAACCCATCAAAATTTTCAATTCATCATTTGCCCAGAGTAAAATAACTACACACTGTCAAGATTTTACTTGTTTATTTGGAAAATTGAGTAAGAAAAGAAAATATTTAAAAAGAAAGCATAGTTTGTTCTTCTGTGCTAGACCTTTTACATAGCTTATTTCATTTAACCATTTTAATCTCTGACGGTTAGCTATCGTAAGTCTCTTAGGTGAGAAAGTTTATCTCACCAAAATAATTTATCAACTAAAATAGATTACCACTTCCTAGAAAATTATTTTTATTTATACATCTTAATTTTGACTCCAGGAAGCTTAATTCACATGTTTTCCTCACGTTATATCTATAATCAGTATATAAGATCCTCTGTTTTGATGTAACAAATCACCTTTTGATTTTTTATGATAGAAAACCAACATTTTCCAGGTCCTAAATTTAATAACTCCTGTTCTTGCTGAAATCTTAACCAAAGTCTGACTATTCTTCCCCTTTAACTGTGTTGTAGTTGTTTGTTTACTTAGTTGAGGATAGACAGCCTCTCATTTTTCTCTTATATAACATGCCATAGTCATAATATACATATTTCTCATAGAGACTGTAATTTCTTGTGTATGGGTACCCTAATGCAGCATAAAGAAACCTCATCGTCATTCTTCTTTGGAGGTAAAGGAAACACAACAGAACCAGCAGGGAAGCAACCATATTCAGCAGATTAGTACTTCTTCCACTGAATCTTTGAATTGAGCATGCTGAGGTTAGAATGAATTAAGAGAAAACAAATATATGTTTTGTTTCTTAGAAGTAAGTGCCATTACTTTAAGGAAATGTTGAGGAAAAAATAAAGCCAAATAAACAAAGAACACCACATACAGACTATAAGTTCTTACCCAGTTACCATTTAAACCTTCGTTTTGCCTGTTGGCTTCTTGGCAGTTTGATTGGAATCATTTTGTATTTGCATACAGTATTTCTATTCTTAAGTCTTTCTAAACAAAGGTGGTATATCTTTTAATTATGCTAAAGAGAAAGAATTATTAAGGAGAAAAGAAAGCAAAACGATGAGAATGATTATAAATGAATGGGTAGTTACTTGTGAATACAATTATAAATCAGTACGATTTTTCTAGAAGAAAATTTGCAAGATCTGTCAAAGTGTTAAATCTTTTTAGACATTCAAACTCTACTTTTAGAATATATTGTAGAGTAATGATAAATCCCAAGGGCAAATATATGCATTTAGATTAACATGCCATATATTTATATGTAGCAATGTTTTACACATATGTATTCTCATACAACAAAAACAGTTATAGTTCATAAAATACTATCTACTAAACACAAGGCACTGTTGGGCTTTGCTTATCCTACTCATTAAATCCTGAGAACATTGTTATTAGAAGAACAGCATTCACTACTACTGACGTTCCATGTAATGTGACTGCAGGACCCAACCGTTAAAGAAACCACGTGTTGTAGTAGAAACTGGAAGGAACAGAGTTTAAAAGATAGAAATTTAATTTTAATAAGTAGAATTATTAGACAAGTAAGAAATATAACAAAAGTCACTGTTTAAATGATATCAAGGCCTATATTCATAGGCCTACAAAAATGCTCAAAATATACATAATCATATATGTATTTTAGGCAAATATATGAAATTGCCTGAAGTATACTATGCAAAAAATGATCTTCATGTCCCAGATAATCACGATGGTATGATCCCTCACCTAGAGCCAGATATCCTGGAATGTGGAGTCAAGTGGGCCTTAAGAAGAGTCACTACAAACAAAGCTAAAGGAGGTGATGGAATTCCAGTTGAGCTATTTCATATCCTAAAAGACGATGCTGTGAAAGTGCTGCACACAATATGCCAGCAAAATTGGAAAACTCAGCAGTGGCCACAAGACTGGAAAATGTCAGTTCTCATTCTAATCCAAAAGAAAGGCAATGCCAAAGAATTCCCAAACTGCCACACAATTGCATTCATTTCACATGCTACTAAAGAAATTCTCAAAATTCTCCAAGCCAGGCTTCAACAGTACATGAGCCATGAACTTCCAGATGTTCAAGTTGGATTTAGGAAAAGCAGAGGAACCAGAGATCAAATTGCCAGCATCCACTGGATCATCAAAAAAGCAAAAGAGTTCCAGAAAAACATCTATTTCTGTTTTATTGACTATGCCAAAGCCTTTGACTGTGTGGATCACAATAAACTGTGGAAAATTCTGAAAAAGATGGGAATACCAGACCACCTGACCTGCCTCTTGAGAAACCTGTATGAGGGTCAGAAAGCAACAGTTAGAACTGGACATGGAACAACAGACTGGTTCCAAATCAGGAAAGGAGTAGTCAAGGTTCTATATTGTCACCTTGCTTATTTAACTTATATGCAGAGTACATCATGAGAAAGAAACATTAGGCTAGATGAATCACACCCTGGAATGAAGATTACCAGGAGAAACATCAATAACCTAAGATATGCAAATGACATCACCATTATGGAAGAAATCAAGAAAAACTAGAGTCTCTTGATGAAAGTGAAAGAAGAGAGTGAAAAATTTGGCATAAAACTCAACATTCAGAAAACAAAGATCATGACATCTGCTCCCATCACTTCATGGCAAAAAGATGGGAAAACAATGGAAACAGTGATACATTTTATTTTCTTGGGCTTAAACCTCACTTCAGATAGTGACTACAGCATGAAATTAAAAGATACTTGCTCCTTGGAAGAGAAGTTATGACCAACCTAGACAACATATTAAAAAGGAGAGATATTACTATGCCAACAAAGGTCCATCTAGTCAAAGCTATGTTTTTTCCCGTAGTCATGTATGGATGTGAGAGTTGGACTATCAAGAAGGCTGAACACCAGAGAACTGATGTTTTTGAACTGTAGTGTTGGATAAGACTCTTGAAAATCCCTTGGACTGTAAGGAGATACAAGCAGTCCATCCTAAAGGAAATCAGTCCTGAATATTCACTGGAAGGCCTGACTGATGTTGTAGCTAAAACACCAATACTTTGGCCACCTGATGTGAAGAACTGACTCATTGGAAAAGACCCTGATACTGGGAAAGATTGAAGGCAGGAGGAGAAGGAGATGACAGAGGATGAGATGGACATGAGTTTGAGTAAACTATGAGAGTTGGTGATTGACAGGGAGGCCTGGCATGCTGTATTCCATGGGGTCGCAGTCAGACACAACTGAGGGACTGAATTGAACTGAACTGAAGCCAGAAGTATGTGTATATCATAGTTTATATGTACATTCATGTGCATGCATACATAAACAAGCATATATATATATCTGTTTTCACACATATTTTCACACATATTCACGGTTCACATATTGCTGAAGCCTGGCTTGGAGAATTTTGAGCATTACTTTACTAGCATGTGAAATGAGTGCAATTGTGTGGTAGTTTGAGCATTCTTTTGCATTGCCTTTCTTTGGGATTGGAATGAAAACTGACCTTTTGCAGTCCTGTGGCCACTGCTGAGTTTTCCCAATTTGCTGGCATATTGAGTGCAGCACTTTCTCAGCATCATCTTTCAGGATTTGAAACAGCTCAACTGGAATTCCATCACCTCCACTAGCTTTGTTCATAGTGATGCTTTCTTTCTTTCTTTTTTTTTTTTCATAGTGATGCTTTCTAAGGCCCACTTGACTTCACATTCCAGGATGTCTGGCTCTAGATGAGTGATCACACCATCATGATTATCTGGGTTGTGAAGATCTTTTTTGTACAATTCTTCTGTGTATTCATGCCACATCTTCTTAATATCTTCTGCTTCTGTTTGGTCCAGACCATTTCTGTCCTTTATCGAGCCCATCTTTGCATGAAATGTTCCCTTGGTATCTCTAATTTTCTTGAAGAGATCTCTAGTCTTTCCCATTCTGTTGTTTTCCTCTATTTCTTTGCATTGATNTGTATTCTTGCCACCTCTTCTTAATATCTTCTGCTTCTGTTAGGTCCATACCATTTCTGTCCTTTATTGAGCCCATCTTTGCATGAAATGTTCCCTTGGTATCTCTAATTTTCTTGAAGAGATCTTTAGTCTTTCCCATTCTGTTCTTTTCCTCGATTTCTTTGCATTGATTGCTGAAGAAGGCTTTCTTATCTCTTCTTGCTATTCTTTGGAACTCTGCATTCAGATGCTTATATCTTTCCTTTTCTCCTTTGCTTTTCGCCTCTCTTCTTTTCACAGCTATTTGTAAGGCTTCCCCAGACAGCCATTTTTGCTTTCTTGCATTTCTTTTCCATGGGGATGGTCTTGATCCCTGTCTCCTGTACAATGTCATGAACCTCATTCCGTAGTTCATCGGGCACTCTCTCAGATCTAGGCCCTTAAATCTATTTCTCACTTCCACTATATAATCATAAGAGATTTTATTTAGGTCATACCTGAATGGTCTAGCAGTTTTCCCTACTGTCTTCAATTTGAGTCTGAATTTGGCAATAAGGAGCTCATGATCTGAGCCACAGTCAGCTCCCAGTCTTGTTTTTGTGGACTGTATAGAGCTTCTCCATCTTTGGCTGTAAAGAATATAATCAATCTGATTTCGGTGTTGACCATCTGGTGATGTCCATGTGTAGTCTTCTCTTGTGTTGTTGGAAGAGGGAAACTGAGTCATCAAGGAAACACAATTAGTTTGTAGATTTTATTTTTATTCCTAATAGAGAATTATTTATTAGTCTTTTTTACAGGATTTAAATTTGTCTCCAGGGATTAACCTTATATTTGTTTATTAGTGAATAGCCTAGTCTTTGCTAATACTTTCCTTCTATCAATATATTGCTTGGATAGGTATGGGTATGATTTTAACAACTTTAAGACAAAAGCTTAGTTTTATTTTTTTCAACATTCCCTGTCTTTTATTATAAGCATTTAATGGTATACTTTAAGTATTACTTTAGATGTTTTCCATGAGTTTAAAGTTTAGTATTTTTATTATCATTCAGTTTGAAACATTTATGGTGTATTTGAGTTATTTTTTTCTAGGTCAAATTGTTTTTCAATTGTCCAACATATTTTTATTTCACTTTTTATACTGGAGTACTATTGATTTATGATATTGTGTTAGTTTTGGGTGTACAAGAAAGTGATTCAGTTACAGGTGCACATGTATTCATTCTTTCTTAGATTCTTTTAAGATAAACTCATATAGTTTATCACAGAATATTGAGTAGAGTTCTTTTCGTTATACAGTAGGTCCTTGCTGGTTAGCTATCTTATGTATAGTAGTATATGTGTGTTCATTCCAAGCTTCTGATTTATCCCTCCCACCACATTTCCCCTTTGTTAACGATAAGTTTGTTTTTCAATATCTGTAAGTCTATTTCTGTTTTATAAATAAGTAAGTTTGTTTCAGTTCAGTTCAGTCACTCAGTTGTGTCTGACTCTTTGCGACCCCATGAACCACAGCACACCAGGCCTCCCTGTCCATCACCAACTCCTGAAGTCCACCCAAACCAGCGTCCATCAAGTCGGTGATGCCTTCCAACCATCTTATCCTCTGTCATCCTCTTCTCCTTCTGCCCTCAATCTTTACCAGCATCATGGTCTTTTCAAATGAATCAGCTCTTCGCATCAGGCGGCCAAAGTATTGGAGCTTCAACGTCAACATCAGTCTTTCCAATGAACACCCAGGACTGATCTCCTTTAGGATGGATGAGTTAGATCTCCTTGCAATCCAAGGGACTCTCAAGAGTCTTCTCCAACATCACAATTCAAAAGCATCAATTCTTAGGTGCTCAGCTTTCTTTGTATTCCAACTCTCACATCTATACATGACCACTGGAAAAACCATATATTTTCTTAAAAAAAAAAACAAAAAAATTAGATTCCACATATAAGTGATATCATGATATGGTCTTACTCTGTATGATTTACTTCACTTAGTATGGTATCTATATGTCAGCCCATGTTATCACAAATGGCTATTTTGTTCTTTTTTGTGGCTGAATAATATTCCATTGTATATATGTATCACATCTTCTTTATCCATCCCCCTGAAATGGACATTTAGGTTGCTTCTTGGTCTCTGCTATTGGAAATAGTCCTTCAGTGGATATTAGGGTGCATGTGTCCCTTCAGATTATAGTTTTCTCTGGATATATGCCCAGGAGTGAGATTACTGGATCATATGGTAACTTTTGTTTTAGTGTTTTTAAGGAACTTCCATACTGTTCTCCATTGCTGTTGTGTCAAAATACATTCCTACCAACAGTGTAGGAGGGTTCCTTTTTCTCCACAATCTCTTCTGCATTTAAAATTTGTAGACTTTGTGATGATGGCCATTCTGACTGGTCTGAAGTGATACATCATTATAATTTTGATTTGCATTTCTCTAATAATTAGTGATGTTGAGCATTTTTTAAATGTGATTTTTGGCCATCTGTATGTCTTCTTTGGAGAAATATCTACTTAGGTTTTCTGCTCATTTTCTGATTTTTATTTTTTGTTACATAGATCTGCCTGTGCTCTTTGTATATTTTGGAGATTAATCCCTTGTCAAATTACATCATTTGTAAATGTTTTCAGTGGATTATCTTTTCCTTCTGTTTATTATTTCCTTTGCTGTGCAAAAATTTAATTAGCTCCCATTTATTTCTTTCTGTTTTTATTTCCATTACTCTAGGAAGTGGAAACAAAAAGATATTTCTGCAGTTTATGTCAAAGGGTATTCTGTCTATGTTTCCTGATAAGAATTTTATAGTGTTTGGCCTTACATTTAGGTCTTTGATCTATTTCAAGTTTATTTTTGTCGATGCTGTTAGATCCATTTTATCTTTTTATAATTCCATTTTTGTTTGTTTTCTCATTTGTTTCTTTATACTTGTGTGAGATATAATAAACATTCTAATCCAGTTTATTTTTTCCCCAACAGTTGCTCTTAAAATTGTTTTCTAATTCTTAATGAAGTCTAAAATAAATAGGAACTTATTTTGTCTCTGGAAAAATGCAAGAGCTTTAAAACACATTGTCTCCTATTCTCTCTTCACATAATGTGTCATTTTTCTTCTGTAGTTTAATTATTTTTAATCACACAAATTAGTTCTTATTATATAATTTTAAGATTTCACACAGACCATGTTTTGACTCTTGTCAACTTCACCAAGTTTCATTGTGTACACATCTACTTTGTGGTTCAGATATTTAGTCTGAGATTGTTTTATTTCTTCTAAAGAAAACTCTTTAAAAGTCCACTCTTTTAATAATATTAGTTTAAAAATTTAAACTTCCATTTTCCCTATTCTTTTATACACAGATTCTTATAAAATATAGGTAAAATATTGCCATCCCATTCTCCATGTATTTATATTCTTAATCATTTCATATTTTTTCTCAATTGTACATAATATCTTTATTTCTGTCTCTCATGTTATTTACTTTCTTTTCAACCTTATCCATGTTTCTAGTTACACGTCCATAGAGTATAATATATATGCCTATATATGTATATGTATGTACATATTCACTCAGTTGAGTCTGACTCTTTGCGACTCCATGGACTGTAGCTTACCAGGCTGCTCTGTCCATAGATTTCTCCAGGCAAGAGTACTGGAGTGGGTTGCCATTTCTTCCTCCAGGGGGTATTCCCCACCCAGGGATTGAACCCTGGTCTCCCGCATTGCAGTCAGACATTGTACCTTCTGAGCCACGAAGGAAGCTATATATATACATTAATGTGTTTTTCAAGTTCACTGGAGGACTTATGGTTGATGTATTCAGTATTTGATTTACATATGTATTTCAAATCATAGTTTTTTAAGATTTATATCTGGTAACTGGGGGATATTTCATGTATACATTGTTGATACGATTGCCAAACAGATTTGCATGAGATAAAGCTTTTATTCAGCATCAAGGTTCACTAATGAATAAAAAATGATACATGTCAGGAATGTCAGTGTACAGTTTCAGTGAATTGCATCATCAGTATCGGTTTGAGTCTTTGTATACAACAGAAAGTGATGCTGAAAACATTGATTTTAAAAAATATATTTATCTGAAAAGAAAGGCTGAATACTTAGTGTAGGATAAAATATTAATCAGCAAATTAGTGAAGTTAAAAATAAAAAGAAAGTTTAACTATGTTTTACCAGTAAGAGTCTAGCTAGGATGCTTCAGAAGCTGCAGGACCTTGCCAACATCTCTAGACATCACTGCTAAGTAAATTTTAGAGAGATTTTTAGAGACAAATCATGTCACAAGCATATCTAGAAAGATTTCTTTGAAATCTGGAAACAGACATTTATTTCATGCTTAATCAACACCGGACCCTCTGCAAATTACTGTACCTGTATTAGCATATATTGCACAAAGACTGAGATACTTTGAGATTGTGTTATTCTTTTTGTTACATAAGGGAATTGAGGCTTATAGGATTTTAAAAAGTGAAAGGTCATATACATCTAGTAAAATCCAGACTATGTGTTTATATTTGTCTGATTTTTCAACTATGCCTGCTAAATATTTCTTTACTTCACTGTCCTATTTTTAAAAACTAGTGCCCTGTTAAGGCCTTCTCAAAGCAATTGATGGGACTTTTGCATAATGGACATATAAAGACTTAGAGACCAGATAGCATTGCCAGATAGTTTGAAACTCCTAGATACTTTTTTGTTTGTTTATTTGTTTGCATCTTGAAACCTCTGCTAACTTAATCTTCTGTCTCATCCAGTGACTTTGGACTTTTGTGCTATGTTAACTTTCTGATACTGGCCAAATTTTCTATTCTTACCAAGATATTGAAGTCATTCAGGACTCATTCTTGTTCTATCTAATGGGACAAGTCCAGACAATATTTCTTGGAGTTCAGGAATGAAAATTTGATTGGATTTTTTAAACTTAAAAAGGGAAGAGAAGATAGTCATGATTTTAAAAGGAGGAAAGTAAAAGAAGCATTTCTAGAACAAATAGAAATGTGTTTTACTGGAGATTCATATTGTTTGAGACAAACTGTAACTAAAACTTTCAGTATTCTAGGAGCAAAGGGAAGAAAGAAACCAACTAATACGTAAAAAGAAAGAAAAAAAAAGTACTTCTTTACAATAACGCTCAAGACATTGCTGAAAACAGCAAAATTTAAAAACCGTCTAACTTTCCCTTAATTGACGATTGACTAAATCTCCGGTTTCATCTGGTGATAATTTTGTCTCTCAAAAAATACTTGGCAGGGAACTTACCTGGAAGTCCAGTGGTTAAGATCCTGCACTTCCACTGCAGGGGGAAAAAAGTTCAATTCCTGGTCAGGGGACTAAGATCCCATGTGCTGTGGGGCACCCCACCCCTCAAAAAAATTAGAAATTTTTGGAAACATTTTTTATTTTGATTGTCATATCTACTTTGGGAACAGCTATGGGTGATTAATAGGGAGAGATCAATGATCCTGCTAATGCATAGTACAACTCCCACAAGGAATTATTCAGCCCAGTATGTCAATGGTGCCAAGAATGAGAAATCCTGATTTAAATCAGTCAGAACATTGAAATAACATGAAATGTAAGGAACCTTTGAAAGAAGGGAATAAGCAAATGTACATACTGTCATGGAAAGATCCTCAAGGCAATTATATTTTTGAAAAACAAAGGTAAATATTTAATATCATTACTTCATTTAGACATTAAAAACAAACAATAAAACATATATACTTAGTTGTATAATGATAATGGTAATGATACTGAACATTTATCAATTGCCTATCATTGTCCTAAATGTTTAAATGTATTCAGTTATTTAATTCACACAGCAATCCTAACATGTAGGTAATATTAATATCAATGTTTTACTGATGAAGAATGAGACATAGAGAACTGAGGAAATTCACTCAATATCACACAACCATCTGGTAGAAAATCTGATACACAAGTCCATACAATCTGACTCCAGGGAGTATATATCTTCTATATGTTCCAATAATATTAATTTTTTAAAAAAGTAAAAAAAAAATCTAAATCATTGAATTCTGGGGAAACAAATAAGGATACGAAATTCATGGAAATACATGCTTTAATTTTGCTCTCTATACTTAAGTGCAATGCTTAAATCTGTGCATAAATTTTTCTTCATTGTTTTTACACATTTTCAAAGAATAAGCAGGGATACCCAACATATGAAAAGGAAATTGTTCTAACTTAAGAAAAGTAAAACTTCCAGTAATGTGTTGAAATGTTTCATAAAGATTGATTAGGTAGCCATTGAATTTAAAAGGCCAGAAAGTATCTCCACAGCCCTATGAGGGGAAAAAAAAAAAAGACACAAAGAAAGTAATTTGGTTAAAATAATGCTGATAACTTATTGTATGTAGAATATTTGTTAAATAGCCCAGAATGATGTAACAATTCAACAGTATTTTCCCTTTAGCTGAAAATTTCATATTTAAAATTTCAATCTCACAAACTCATTAGAAGTAGATTTTATGAGTCCTCAGATATCACTTTTTTTTCCCTTGTGATCTATTATCATAGCATGTTATTTTTAGCACAGAGAAAAAATTGAGTTTTCTAAGTTTATTCATGATAGCTTCAGGTTAGAATAATTTATATTTGTTTTATCTATCATTTCCATGTTTTTGCATGCTGGCCATCAAACTGGAAGTTAATTGTTTTTTACAGAATTTCTAAATAAATATATAAATTAATATTTAAGCAAAACAATCTCAAATACATAGGAAGATACTTTACGATTTGAAAGTATGGAATGTGAATAATAAGCTAATGTATTAACTGAACAATTTGAAATCCATAAATTGAAAAACATATTGGATATACTACTCAAAATGTATCCACTATGAAAGTGAAGTTGTTCAGTTCTGACTCTTTACAACTCTATGGACATAGCCCACCAGGCTCCTTCATCCATGAAATTTTGTTGCCATGTCTAATTAGATGTGAATTTGGAAATTAAGTTGATTTTTGTCAGGTAGTTATAATTCAACAATTTTTCCAGAAGGTTGGAGATCATCCTGCAGATGTGAGAGAGTCTCTTCATTCCAACTGATAGTACGCAATCTGATATGAAACAACTTGTCAGTTTTATTATGGCATTTCAGTTCAGTAGCTCAGTCGTGTCCAACTCTTTGCGACTCCATGAATCGCAGCACGCCAGGTCTCCCTGTCCATCACCAACTCCCGGAGTTCACTCAGACTCACGCCC
>SJYA01001229.1:322526-355252 GCA_006410615.1 Neotragus moschatus | reverse complement strand
TAAACCTGTACGCGAGACAGCAAAAGAGACACAGATGTATAGAACAGCCTTTTGGACTCTGTGGGAGAGGGAGAGGGTGGGATGATTTGGGAGTATGGCATTGTAACATGTATGATATCATAAGTGAAACAAATCACCGGTCTAGGTTCGATGCAGGATGCAGGATGCTTGGGACTGATGCATGGGGATGATCCAGAGAGATGGGGTGGGGTGGGAAGGTGGAGAGGGGGTCGGGATTGGGAGCTCATATACACTCTTGGCTGATTAATGTCAATGTATGGCAAAACGAATACAGTATTGTAAAGCAAAACAAACTAAAAAATAAAAATTAAAAATAAAATTTAAAAAAAAAGAATGAAATTAAAACACTTTCTAACACCATACACAAAGATAAACTCAAAATGGCTTAAAGGCCTAAATGCAAGACTGGTGGTGGTGGTGTTTTGGTTGCTAAGTCATACCTGACTCTTGTGACCCCACAGATCGTAGCCTGCCAGGCTCCTCTGTCCATGGGATTCTCCAGGCAAGAATATTGGATTGGGTTGCCATTTCCTTCTCTACTAAGTGGAGCTTGATGGTTTCTACCTCACTGGGCCATAAAGGGGCTCAAGAGAAACAAAGACTCCTAAAGTTCTCAACACAAGGCTTGGTACACAGGAAGTTTTCTACACAGAGTAAGTTCACTGTGAGCAATGATCATGTAAGACTAGAAACTATAAAACTCTTATAGGCAGAACACTGTATGACATAAAGCACAGCAAGATCCTCTATGACCCACCACCTAGAGTAATGGAAACAAAAGCAAAAATAAACAAGTGAGACCTAGTTAAATTTAAAAGCACAGCAAAGAAACCTATAAAGATGAAAAGACAACTCTCAGAATGGAAGAAAATAATAGCAAATAAAGCAACTAACAAAGCATTAATTTTCAAAATATACAAGCAGCTCATGCAACTCAATACCAGAAAAAAAAATTCAATCAAAAAGTGGGCAAAAGACCTAAGCAGACATTTCTCCAAAGACATACAAATGGCTAATACACTCATGAAAAGATGTTCAATATTGCTCATTATTAAAGAAATACAAATCAAAACTACAATGAGCTATCACCTTATACCAATCAGAATGGCCATTATAAAAAAAAAACCTACAAACTATAAATGTTGTAGAGGCAATGGAGAAAGGAAACTCTCTTGTACTGTTAGTGGGAATATAAATTGATACAGCCACTATGGAAGAAAATTTGGATTTTCCTTATAAAACTAGGAATAAAATTACCAAATGCCCAATAACCCCACTACTGGGCATACGCCCTGAGAAAACCAAACTGAAAAAGAAACATGTGCCTCAGTATTCATTATAGTACTATATACAATAGTTAGGACATGGAAACAACCTGGATATCCATGGATTGATGAATGGATAAAGAAGTTATGGTGCATATATAAATAGAATATTACTCAGCTATAAAAAGGAATGCATTTGAATCAGTGCTAGAGAGGTGAATGAACCTAGAGCCTATAATACACAGTAAATCAACTGAGAAAGAGAAAAACAATATCTCATCTTAATGCATATATATGGAATCTAGAAGATGGTGCTGATAAACCTACTTTCAGGGCAGCAATGGAGATGCAAACATAGAGAACAGACTTATGGGATGCGCGAGGGAGAGGTTGGGACAAATGGAGAGAGGAGCTTGGAAACATATACACTATTATATGTAAAATAGATAGCCAGTGGGAATTTGCTCTATAACTCAGGGAACTCAAATCAGGGCTCTGTGACAACCTAGAGGTGTGGGATGGGGTGGGAGGCAGGAGGAAGTTTCAAGAGGGAAGGAATATATATTTACCCATGACTGATTCATGTTGTCGTATGGCAGAAACCAACACAATACTGTAAAGCAACTATACTTCAATTAAAAATAAAATTTTTTAAAATTAAATTCAAAGACATAAAATATGATTGTTTGAAATTATAGGGGAAGATCACTTTAACACAGTATTTTAAAATTTTTCTGGAAACTATAGAAAAGCTGTTGGATATGGTGAAAAATATATACTAGACAAGGACAGAAGGGTACAAACTTGACTCAACATTTCCACCCATGTACCACTGTATTTGGATAATAATCCATAGATATCACTACAAATAATGTGATCTAGATAACATACTATATAACTGCTCTATGAAGAATTGTGAAAACAAAGAGGACAAGGGGATAGACAAGCCAATCACAGTTACAATAGCTTCAAACTGGTGACAAAAAAGATTTCTGAGAGAGAATTGCATCACTTCATCAAACAGCAATAGCAGAAAACTAAACTAGATGAATGCCAAGTTTTAATATTCCAGAATATTTTAATTTACATTATCACGGCCATTCTCCAATTTTAAGCCTTCTGCTTGTGTTCAATGAGTGCAAATGGGGTGATTAAAATGAAATTGGTAAAAACGTTAAGTTAGTTAAAAATAAATTTTCCCTATCACTGGTCTTTATATAATTGTAACATTAAAGTAAGATAAGACAGTTGTACAATAATTTTCTCATTTTTCTGGAATTTGGGGAAATTCCTTTTCTTTTTAATTTCTAAATAATTTTAAATATATTTTAGCCAGTTATGTGTTGATTAACAGTTCTCTAATGAATTTGTCAATTTACTTATGATTTTACATTACTTATCTTAAAACATTTTCTTTTCAGTAAACAGCAGTATCTGTTAAATTTTATATACTTTAAGGTGACTTATGTCAAGTTGGTAAATATCAATCTTTAAGTTATTTTGGTTTCATTAATTTTAAGTTAATTTTCAAATGAGGACAACATTACATACTGTACTATATTTTTTAAGTGTATCTTTATTTTTGCATTTACATTTAAGCAGTTTTTACATGAAATGATCATTGCTACTTCAAGAATATTGATTGACTGGGAGTTTGAGGGGAGAATGGACACACGTATATGTATGGTTGAGTCCCTTCACTTTTCACCTGAAACTATCACGACATTGTTAATTGGCTATACTTCAAAACAAAATAAAAAGTTTTTTAAAAAAAGAGTGGAAATCATCAGCATTTGATACTTTTTTTTCTTTTAAGACTTGAATCCATGGTTGAAAGCATGTGTAATCTCAGTATGACTCCTGGAAGAAAAGAATGCTGGGCTTGGACTGCACAGTGAAGTGAGAATGCTCTTTGCCAGCATCTGTTCCTTGGTGGTATTGTCAACACAAAAGCACACCATAACTCTCAGAATACATGGATATAAACACACAAGAGCCAAGCATAAATTCTTCCATGAGCCACAGTTTTACCTAATTTTAGCTTATGCTTATTTGAGTTCAAGAACTTGCAATTGAAAGTCCTAAAAAATACCTCAGTATATTTGAAAGAAAACAAATTATAAAATGCCAGCAAGAAAAGGTCTGTCATGTATGTCATAGAATAGTGAAATAATTTAAAATCATTGAAGATAATCCCTATAGCTGAACAGCTGGAGAAAAATATAATTCATTTGCACTTTCACATAAATTATTAAAATTCAAAAACGTTGCCAATAATCAGGGCATACATAACTGGCTAAAGTAAATTTAGGAAAATAGCCTAAAGTATTTTTAATAAAGCATGAAATATGTTTAAAGATGAGGAAGTTTACTACACTACTCTAAAATTATTTGTTGTTGTTCAGTTGCTAAGTCGTATCCAACTCTTTGTGACCCCAAAGATTGCAGCACATCAGGCTTCTCTGTCCATCACTATCTCCACAAGTGTGCTCAAATTCATGTCCACTGAGTCAGTTTTGCCATCCAACCATCTCATCCTGTCACCCCCTTATCCTCTTGCCCTCAATTTTTCCCAGCATCAGGGTCTTTTCCAATGAGTCGCCTATTTCCATCAGGTGGTCAAAGTACTGGAGCTTCAGCTGCAGCATCAGTTCTTCCAATGAATATTCAGAGTTGATTTCCTTTAGGATTGACTGATTTGATGTCTTTGCCGTCCAAGGGACTCTCAAGAGTCTTCTTCAGCACCACAGTTCAAAAGTGTCAATTCTTCGGCACTCAGCCTCCTTTCTGGTCCAAATCTCACATCCATACCTGACTACTGGAAAAAACACAGCATTGACTATATGAACCTTGGTCGGCAAAGTGATGTCTTGTTTTTCAAAACGTTGTCCAAGTTTGACATAGCTATTCTTCCAAGGAGCAAGCATCTTTTAATTTCATGGTTGCAGTCACTGTCCACATTGATTGTGGAGCCCAAGAAAATGAAACCTAACACTGTTTCCACATTTTCCCCACCTATTTGTCATGAAGTGATAAGACCAGATCCCATGATCTTAGTTTTTTGAATGTTGAGTTTCAAGCCAGCTTTTTCACTTTTCTCTTTCACCTTCATCAAGAGGCTCTTTAGTTCCTCTTCACTTTTGGCATTTAAGTGGTATCATCTGCATATCTGAGGTTATTGATATTTCTCTTGGCAATCTTGATTCCAGCTTGTTCTTCATCCAGGCCAGCATTTTGCTTGATGTACACTGTTTATAAGTTAAATAAGCAGGGTACATTATAACAGCCTTGACACACTCCTTTCCTGATTTGGAACCCGTCTATTGTTCCATGTCTGGTTCTAACTGTTGCTTCTTAACCTGTATACAGGTTTCTCAGGAGGCAGGTAAGGTGGTCTGGTATTTCCATCTCTTTCAGAATTTCCCACAGTTTATTGTGATCCACACAGTCAAAGGTTTTAGCATAGTCAATGAAGCAGAAGTAGATGTATTTTTGGAATCCTCTTGCTTTTTCCACAATCCAACGTATGCTGGCAATTTGATCTCTGGTTCCTCTGCCTTTTCTAAATCTGGCTTATACATCTGGAATTTATCATTTCACATACTGCATTTCACATGCCAGCAAAATATTGCTGGCATGTGAAATGAGTGCAATTGTACAGTAATCTGAGCATTCTTTGGCATTGCTTTTTTTGGTATTGGAATGAAAGTTGACCTTTTCCAAAAATTGTTAGTGTACTTAAAATAGTAACTAGAAAAAATAGAAATAGATAGATAATATATATATGGATGTAAGTATATAGATTTTTCTTTTTTAATATAAATTTATTTATTTTAATTGGAGGCTAATTACTTTCTTAATTTATTCTTTTGGGCCTGTTATTTTGATGATATTGGTTTTTGCCTTTTTGTTTTTATTGTTTTAAAATACCAGGCTCAAGATTATCTTTTAAGACAAAGTTATACTTATGAATTTGGTATTATTTTCCATCTCACAAAACTACAATTAACTGTTAGCACAGGAGCAATTGCTACTCAACTGTTTGAAACAGTGGTATATTCCCGTGTTAGCACAAACACAGCCAAGGGAGGAAATGGCTTCATCTTATCTTATCAGACTCATCTGCAGCTCTTGAGTAGACCTAGCTAAAACAATTTAATCTTCCCCATGGGTGTAACACAAACACAAACAACAGCAATAAAACCTGATGGGATCTATAGAGACTATCCCCAAATAAGAAACAGAGAATAAAGAAAAAAAAATGGTTAAAAAAAAAAATTTCCATTTGAATCTTTGTTCACATGTATCTTTCTATGTCTCCCATTACAAAACACATTTAACATGATGTTTCTCCTTGTTTTCTCATGGAAGCAGTACCAGCCATATAACTTGTATGAAATGAAAATGAGGGTCTCTTCCATTAAAATCATTAAGAATTTCACCAAGGAGCATTAAGGAATGTAAGGGGTTCTAAGCATGGATTCCTTTAAAACCACACAGGTCCCATACTCTTGAAGCCAGCCCTATAAGGAAGTATAAATCATAAAACCTATAGAATATTTGGACAGTAAGCATCAAGATCACTATACATATACATGCTCTTTTACCCATTTTTCCCATTTCCAGGACTCTATGTAAGAAATATCAGTTTTGTATATTTATATATAAAATATATTTGCTCCAGTGTTATTGAAATAATGGCAAATTAGAAAATTTAATAGTAGAAAAATTTTTAGCCTTTTAAAAAGATGATAGTGATAAGATTTTATTAATGACATTATAAGATGATATTAAGTAAGAAAAATATGACAGAAATAAGCTAAAATAATTTGACAAAAATAAGCTAGAAATACAGCCTGTTTTCTTTTTTCCTCCCTACCTCTACTATTTTCTTCTATACACCTTCTCAAAACTGAAAGGGCATTTAGTAACATATTATTAGTGATTAACTATGGGAGAGGAATTCCCTGGTGGCTCAAACAAGTAAAGCATCTGTCTGTAGTGCAGGAGACCCAGGTTCAATCCCTGGGTTGGGAAGATCCCCTGGAGAAGGAAATGGCAGCCCACTCCAGTACTCTTGCCTAGAAAATCCTATGGATGGAGGAGCCTGGTAGGCTATTGTCCAGGGGGTCGCAAAGAGTTGGACATGACTGAGCAACTTTACTCTCTCACTCACGGGATATGAAAGGATCCCCAAGTGGTTCAGATGGTAAAGAGCCCGCCTGCAACTCAGGAGACCTGGGTTCAATCCCTGGATGGGGAAGATGCCCTGGAGGAGGGCATGGCAACCCACTCCAGTACCCTTGCCTAGAGAAACCCATGGACAGAGGAGCCTGGTGGGCTACATTCCATAGGGTCGCAAAGGAGTTGGACTCAGTGACTAAAGAACAACAACATGGGATATGAAACTATACATGATTTTTATTTTCTTCTTTACAGTTTTATGAGTATTTTACATTTCTAATAAACATTTGTTACTTTTATAATGAGCGAGAATGAAGAAGAAAATAATAAGGAAGTAAGCCTTTCACCTAAAACTGACAATTCCTAAGCAAAGAGTTGGGAACAATAAACTCTTTGAACGGTAATACAAGTGGACCTGCTGCAAACACGTCACACATCTCACGCTCTCCAATAAACCTTCTAGAGAAGCAAAGTTTAGCGCAGAAGGAAGCATTTCAGCTCAGCTTATATAGTTTCTTGGTCTATTTGCCTAGCTAGCTTTGTCCATTTACTACATCATTGAACAGATTTAGTACCATTATTTTTTAATGTACTGGTTAGCAAATTTTACACATGAAACTACTTAATAATTTTATATAGAATACATGCCAATGACTTAGTTCCAGAACAAAGGTTTTCCTACTGTCAAAGCAATAATGATCACATGTTGACCAAGGCTAGAGGTGAAGATTAGAAAATGAGTTCAGTGCTTCACTGGTGGCTCAGTGGTAAAGGAATCCCACCTGCCAGTGCAGGAGACAGGGCTTCAATCCCTCATCCAGGAAGATCCCACGTGCTGCAAAGCACCTAAGCCCATGCACAACTACTGAGCCTGTGCTCTAGAGTCCAGAACTCCCTCTACTGAAACCTGTGTGCCTAGAGCCCATGCTCTGCAACAAGCCTGCGCATCATGACTAGAAAGCAGGCCCCCACTGGCAACAACTAGAGAAAAGCCCACACAGCAGTGAAGATCCAGCACAGCCAAAATAAAAATAATTTTTAAAAAGAAAGAGTTCAGAATTTTGAAATGCCCTAGCTTGATCTACAGCAAAGTCTGAGACAAGGAGGTGAGTAGTATAGGTAGTTTGTTTGGGAGGTGATCATAGGGGTTGCCTGCAGTAAAGGAGCAAGAGTGAAAAGTAGGAGGATAAACAACGAACAGCAGGGTCATTACAGAACTGCTTATCACTACAGGCACCTGGGATGCAACTGGTCTGGGAACTAGCTGAGGTACTGTATAGAATGCTTCTTAGAATTTGCCCACCAAATGATAAGAAGCTGAGGCATTAAACTTCTGAACTGGTTGACAGTTTGCCTACAGGTATTAAATTTCCATGGTACCTGCACACAAACTAGGTAAGACTTCCAAGGCCTTGGGGAGAGGCAAAGAGGATGTTTGAGATGGGATGCTGTCAAGGTACTCATAACTGTTCACTATAACCATAGCTGAGGTCAGAGGTAAGCTGAAAAAATCTAACATGGGCTCTGAAAATGTCTGTGGTTGGAAAATAGAAATGAGAGAAAATGGAAGTGTATGAGTGAATATTTTTCAAAGTGACCTTAGTGCAGATAAAGAAAGCTGAAGAGAAGTGTATCTGGTTCCAGCTGCCTGAGTATACCATAAGGCAGGATCATAGTTCTTTTATGTTAACTGTGTTCTAGCAAAAAAAAAAAAAAAGAAAGAAAAATTCATGGGCAAATAAAGATGTTGTATATTGCATCTTGGAGGCACAAACTGAAAAACCACTCTCAGGTGCATGTGGGAATCCTCCATTTGCCATCTTATAAAAGTGAAATATCTTTTCCATATAGATTTTTCCTTTGTCAAGCATCCAAATAGTTCTACATCTTTGTATACATATCAGAACCCATTTTTAGGAATCATTCTCTCAGTGCTTGTTAAACAATCAAATCAAAAGCAATCATTAACCACAGGTCTATGCACAGTAAAGGAGCTAGTATCACCTTGAACAGTCAGGTCTTTTCTGTCAAATCCAGAGTAGGTTATGTGATATATCCCCTCTCACCACAGCTGCCTTGGAAGAAATGCCCAGTGACCTGGAGGGACATGACAAACGCACTGCAATAAACTGTTTGGAGAGTCCCTCCTCAATGATTTCTCAGCATTTTATCCATGTCCCTGTTGTAGCACTTAACATAGTCTACAGTAATGCATCTTATTACATGTCTAACCCTCCAGAAATCAGCAAGTTTCACAGTGAGAATTCATCTTATCCACCTCTGCACATACAATGTCCAGCAAATTGTCCAGTGCAGCATAGGTGACCAGTTCAAGTTTACTGACCAAGTGGACAAAGTGTTTTCCCTGATTTGTGTCAAATAGATCAACACTGACATCAACACTGAGATCTGAACTTGGTTCCGCCACCACCAAGCTGGATAACTTGAGTAAGTCAACACCTTTCCTCAGTCTCATTTTTTCTCATTTTTATAATTGAGGGGGTTGAGAAGATGATCCCAAGGGTGCTTTCAAGCTCCTGCCGTCAATGATCTATGTGTCGCAGCTGTTAACTCATTAGAACACACTGAAGGAATTCTGGCCCCAAATCCCTACCAAGCTCTCTCAAGTACCTCCAAGTACCCTGTGACTAATTGTGTGTTTATGTGTAAATGTGTAGATATGGTAAAAGGGCAATTAGACTTTTAAATGAGGA
Source organism: Neotragus moschatus (assembly GCA_006410615.1). Lineage (NCBI taxonomy): Eukaryota > Metazoa > Chordata > Mammalia > Artiodactyla > Bovidae > Neotragus > Neotragus moschatus. The sequence goes on along the minus strand of SJYA01001229.1, from coordinate 346,068 downwards.
GGCTAATAAGGAGGTTTGCACCTTTGTTCTCTTAAAGTTTTAAAAGCTAGTGCCTGTATTGCTTTAGAAGATTTTCTGTCATCTAGTTTACATTCCATTTCAATTTCTAATCTTTAGGTTTTGATGGTCTTAAGATGCCTGTTAACCTGTTGATAGCAAGAAGCAGCATTTGCGCCAATCAAGGTACACTTCATTTTTGCAACTCTAACTTCAGGTTAAACAATAAAGAAACGAACAAAAAAACCTAGAAATAGAATTCACTCTTTCATCACACTTTAATGATATGTCAGGCACTATGCTAACTCTAAAAGCTGGGAAATAAATTAGAAATGTCTTAACGAGTTAAGAAATAAAGTGAATGCAAAACAATACTTCTAGTATTCATAAATACCTCAGGAACTATAGAATTTTATTTTATTAAATAAATGTTTATCTTTAGTACTGTTTTACTCATAGGTATTCTATAAAAACAAGATAGCAATGGAAGAAAAGGCAAATAAAAGTCATGGAATCTAGGTTCAAAGAAAGGCAGTTAAGGAAAACTATAGTTTAATGAATTGAAATCTTTGAGAAGGAAGAAACAGAAAAACCTATTTTAGAATAGCAATTACATTAATCAGGTAACCTTATCCCATTTTGAGGGACTTTTAAAAAGTGCTTTTTCCAAATTTTCATTCCAAATATATACATGAATGAACTTAAGGGCATTCACTAAATTCAAATTAGATTCTGAGTCTTCTGGGTCACTAACAGAAAGTGATACACACAAAAGTGTGACAGTATCTTAAAGTGCTATGACTTATGAACGAGGGTAAAAATGCAGTCATTATACCCCAATGGCAAAGAACGAGGTGTATATAAACTGGCAATGGTTCTGAGTGATGTATTTGAAAAATATAATGTTGAGTCACAAAGGTGAAAATTCAGAAAGGAATGTCACACACTGCTGTGTGTGTTTACATTAAAATGAATAATTAGACAGCAGCTAGGATGAATCTCCAGAGAATTAGGCTGTGAAAAAATCAACAGATGAATGGATAAAGAAACTGTGGTATATATATATACAATGGAATATTACTGAGCCATAAAAAGAAATGCATTTGAGTCAGTCCTAATGAGGCAGATGAATATAGAACCTATTTTACAGAGTGAAGTAAGTCAGAAAGAGAAAAACAAATATCATATACTAACTCACATATATGGAATCTAGAGATAGTACTGATGAACCTTTTTGCAGAGCAAAGGTGGAGACACAGACATTGAGATCAGATTTGTGGGCACAACTGGGGGGTGGGGAGGAAGGAGAGAGTGGTATGTATGGAGAGAGTAACATGGAAACATATATTACAGTATGTAAAATAGATAGCCAATGGGAATTTTCTTTATGACTTAGGGAACTCAAACCAGGGTTCCGTAACAACCTAGAGGGGTAGGATGGGGATCGAAGTGGGACGGATGTTCAAGTGAGAGAGGACATGGGTAAACCTATGGTTGATTCACATTGATGTTTGGTAGAAACCAACACAATACTGTAAAGCAATTATCCTTCAATTAAAAATAAATTTTTTAAAAAGCCAGTCCCAGAAGGGTACATTCTGTATTATTGCATCCATATAACATTCTTGAGGATGGCAAATTATAGATGTGTAGTACAGATAGGTTTAGTGATGCTGACCCTCTCCTTAATCAAAACTGCACCATATAATTAAAGTAGATCCTCTGTACTCAAGGCACCTAGTATCCACAGTTTCTTCATATCTGAGGTACTTCTGTACTTATGGTTCCCCATCCGTAGATTCAGTCTACAGTAGGTCATGCAGTACTGTGGTCTTCACCATTTAAAAAATCAGTATATAAATAAACCTGAATAGTTGAAACCTGTGTTGTTCAAGGGTCAGCTGAAATGGTTTTCAGACAAAGTATATGTGGACGTGTGGGGAGGGGTGAGAGGGAAGGTGGGTGTAGGTATAAAAGGACAACAGTAGGAATCCATCAGATGATAGAACTGTTCTGTTTCTTGAGTGTGGCACTAGACAAACACAAATTTTACATGTGACAAAATTGCAAAGAACTTAAATATACACACATAAGACATATATACAAGTATGAGTACGTATAAAATGAGAAATCTGAATATCAGTGAATTTTTTATCAATGTCAAGTTACTGACTGTGATATTACATAAGTGAAGCAACATATTATTATTGGAGAAAATGGTTAATGGGAAAATAGGATTTCTTCATATTATGCAATTATGAATCTACAATCATCTTAAAATAAAAATTTATTTACAAAAATCAATAAGAAAAGTACAAACAATATATTAGAAAAAAGACTCAAGGACTTGAACAGGCACTGAGAAAGAAAGAAATTCAAATGACAAATCCATGAAATTTTATTATGCTTAATTGGCAAATTCAAATTAAAATGACCATTAGATATAAATACGGAGATTGACTTAAAATTAGAATACCTGAAAAACTAAATGTTGGTAAGATGGGAATAGTCTGACATTTGAAGACAGTCTGAAACTGGTGAGGATATAAGTAACTGTAACGACTTTGGAAAACTTTTTCTGATAAAATGGAAATATTCATATATTTTGACACAGAAATTCCATTCCTACACATTACAAAAATGCTTGGTATATATGTATCAGAATGTATGCTCCCAAGAATATTCACAGCCTGGAATTTTGGACTAAACCTAGAAAGAACTTAGGTATCCATTCAGAATAAAAGGGTTAAATAAACTGGAATATCTGAATACAGCAGAATTGTATATACAAATATAAAGTATGAAAAGCCAAAAAATAGGACACTGAAAGATGAACTCCCCAGGTTGGTAGGTGCCCAATATACTACTGGAGATCAGTGGGGAAATAAGTCTAGAAAGAATGAGGGGATGGACCAAAGAATAAACAACACCCAGTTGTAGATGTAACTGGTAACAGAAGCAAGTTTTGATGCTGTAAAGAGCAATATTGCATAGGAACCTGGAATGTTAGGTCCATGAATCAAGGCAAATTGGAAGTGGTCAAACAGGAGATGGCAAGAGTGCACGTCAACCTTCTAGGAATCAACAAACTAAGATGGACTGGAATGGGTGAATTTAACTCAGATGACCATTTTATCTACTACTGTGGGCAGGAATCCCTTAGAAGAAAAGGAGTAGCCATCATAGTCAACAAAAGAGTCTGAAATGCAGTTCAGTACAGTTCAGTCGCTCAGTCGCGTCCGACTCTTTGTGACCCCATGAATTGCAGCATGCCAGGCCTCCCTGTCCATCACCAACACCCGGAGTTTACTCAGTTTCATGTCCATCGAGTCAGTGATGCCATCCAGTCATCTCATCCTCTGTCATCCCCTTTTCCTCCTGCCCCCAATCCCTCCCAGCATCAGAATCTTTTCCAATGAGTCAACTCGTCGCATGAGGTGGCCAAAGTACTTGGATGCGATCTCAAAAATGTCAGAATGATCTCTGCTTGTTTTCAAGGCAAACCATTCAATATCACAGTAGCCCAAGTCTATGCCCCAACCAGTAAGGCTGAAGAAGCTGAAGTTGAATGGTTCTATGAATAACTACAAGATCTTCTAGAACTAACAACCCCCACAAAAGATGTCCTTCTGACTATAGGAGACTGGAATGCAAAAGTAGGAAGTCAAGAAACAACTAGAGTAACAGGCAAATTTGGCCTTGGAGTACAGAATGAAGCAGGGCAAAGGCTAACAGAGTTCTGCCAAGAGAACGCACTGGTCATAGCAAACATGCTCTTCCACAGAACAAGAGAAGACTCTACACATGGACATCACCAGATAGGCAACACCGAAATCAGATTGATTATATTCTTTGCAGCCAAAGAAGGACAAGCTCTATACAGTTAGCAAAAACAAGACAGGGAGCCAACTGTGGCTCAGATCATGAGCCCCTTATTGCCAAATTCAGAATTAAATTGAAGAAAGTGGGGAAAACCACTAGACCTAAATCCAAACTGTTATGACTATACAGTGGAAGTGAGAAACACATTCAAGGGACTAGATGTGATAGACAGAGTGCCTGATGAACTATGGATGGAGGTTCATGACATTCTTTAAAGACAAACAGTTTAAGATCATTCCCAAGAAAAACAAATGTAAAAAAGCAAAATGGCTGTCTGAGGAGGCCTTAAAAATAGCTGTGAAAAGAAGAAATCCTAAAAGCAATGGAGAAAAGGAAAGATATACCCATTAGAATGCAGAGTTCCAAAGAATAGCAAGGAGAGATAAGAAAGCCTTCCTCAGTGATCAATGCAAAGAAACAGATGAAAACAACAGAATGGGAAAGAACAGAGATCTCTTCAAGAAAATTAGAGATACCAAGGGAACATTTCATGCAAAGATGAGCTCAATAAAGGACAGAAATGGTATGGACCTGACAGAAGCAGAAGATATTAAGAAGAGGTGGCAATACACAGAAGAACTGTACAAAAAAGATCTTCATGATCCAGATAATCATGAAGGTGTTATCACTCACACTCAGCTAGAGACAGACATCCTGGAATGTGAAGTCAAGTGGGCCTTAGGAAGCATCACACGAACAAAGCTGGTGGAGGTGATGGAACTCCAGTTGAGCTATTTCAAATCCGGAAAGATGATGCTGTGAAAGTCCTACACTCAGTATGCCAGCAAATTTAGAAAACTCAGCAGTGGCCACAGGACTGGAAAAGGTCAGTTTTCCTTCCAATGCCTAAGAAAGGCAATACCAACTAATGCTGAAACTACTGTACAATTGCACTGATCTCACACGCTTGTAAAGTAATGCTCAAAATTCTCCACACCAGGCTTCAACAGTACGTGAACCGTGAAATTCCAGATCTTCAAGCTGGTTTTAGTAAAGTCAAGAAACCAAAGATTAAATGGCCAACATCCGCTGGATCATCGAAAAGGCAAGAGAGTTTTAGAAAAACATCTATTTCTGCTTTATTGACTACGCCAAAGCCTTTGACTGTGTGGATCACAATAAATTGTGGAAAATTCTGAAAAAGATGAGAATACCAGACCACTTTACCTGCCTCTTGAGAAACCTGTATGCAGGTCAGGAAGCAACAGTTAGAACTGGACATGGAACAACAGACTGATTCCAAATAGGATAAGGAGTACATCAAGATGCTTACTCCTTGGAAGGAAAGTTATGACCAACCTAGACATCATTTTAAAAAGCAGAGACATTACTTTGCCAACAAAGGTCCATCTAGTCAAGGCTATGATTTTTCCAATAGTCAGGTATGGATGTGAAAATTGGACTATAAAGAAAGGTGAGCCCCGAAGAATTGATGCTTTTGAACAGTGGTGTTAGAGAAGACTCTTGCGAGTCCCTTGGACTGCAAGGAGATCCAACAGTCCATCCTAAATGAGATAAGTCCTGGGTATTATATCGGAAGGACTGATGCTGAAGCTGAAACCCTAATACTTTGGCCACCTGATGCGAAGAGCTGACTTTTTTGAAAAGGCCCTGATGCTAGGACTCCGTGGGCCACCTGATGTGAAAAGAGCCTGATACTGGGAAAGATTGAGGGCAGGAGGAGAAGGGGATGACAGAGGATGAGATTGTTTGATGGCATCCACGAATTGATGGACATGGGTTTGAGTAGACTCTGGCAATTGGTTATGGACTGGGAGGCCTGGTGTGCTGCTATTCATGGGGTCACAAAGAGTCGAACATGACTGAGCAACTGAACTAAACTGAACTGAATATAAAGATAATCCTGAAAATCATTTAAGGTAGGCTTCAACAGTACATGAACCAAGAATTTCCAGATGTACAAGGTGAATTGAGAAAAGGCAAAGGAACCAAAGATCAAATTGCTAGCATATATATGCTGCATCACAGAAAAAGCAAGGGGATTCCAAAAAAATACCTACTTTTGCTTCATTCACTATGCAAAAGCCTTTGACTGTATGAATCGCAACAAATTATGAAAAAATTCTTAGAGAGAAGTAAATACCAGACTACCTTCCCTGTCTCCGGAGAAATCTGTAAGTAGATCATGAAGCAAGTTAGAATCTGACATGGAACAACTACTGGTTCAAAATTGGGAAAGGAGTACATCAAGGCTGTATACTGTCAATCTGCTTATTTAACTTATATGTCAAGTACATCATGAGAAATGCTGGACTGGATGACTCACAAGCTGGAATCAAAATTGCTAGGGAAAATGTCAACAACCTTAGATATGCAGATGATACTATTCTACTAGCAGAAAGCATAGAAGGAACTAAAGAGCCTCTTGATGTGGGTGAAAGAGGAGCGTGGAAAAACTGGCTTAAAACTCAATATTCAAACAACAAAGATCATGGTATCCAGTCCCATCACTTCATGGCAAATAGATGGGGAAACAATGGAAACAGTGACAGACTTTATTTTCTTGGGCTCCAAAATCACTGTGAATGGGGACTGTAGTCACAAAATTAAAAGACACCAGCTCTTTGAAAGAAAAGGTCTGACAAAACTAGACAGGGTATAAAAAGTAGAGACATCACTTACTGACAAAAGTCCATATGGCTTTGACTTTGTGTCACTGCCTTTTAAATTGGGTCTCAGTTCAGTTCAGTAGCTCAGTCATGTCTGACTCTTTGGGACTCCATGAACCACAGCACACCAGGCCTCCCTGTCCATCACCAACTCCCAGAGTCTACCCAAACCCATGTCCAGCGAGTCAGTGATGCCATCCAACTATCTCATCCTCTGTTGTCCCCTTCTCCTCCTGCCCTCAATCTTTCCCAGAATCAATGTCTTTTCAAATGAGTCAGCTCATCACATCAGGTGGCCAAAGTATTGGAGTTTCAGCTTCAACATCAATCCTTCCAATGAACACTCCAGACTGATCTACTGTTACTCAGTAAAAGAGACAGTCAAAGAAAATGTCAAGCATTCTATAACACTGTCTAAGCTTGAAGAATTTTAACATATTTTTATTGTGGAAATATATGTCAGATACATTTTTAAAGCTATGATTTTTTCAGTAGTCATCCACGGTTTTGAGAGTTGGACCATAACAAAGGCTGAGTGTGAAGAATCCAAGCTGTGGTGCTGGAGAATATTCTTGAGAGTAACTTGAACAGCAAGAAGATCAAACCAGTCAAACCTAAAGGAAAACAACCCTGAATATTCAATGGAAGAACTGATGCTGAAGCTCAAGCATTAATATTTTGACCACCTGATGAGAAGAGCTGACTCACTGGAAAACACCCTGATGCTGGGAAAGACAGAGGGCAGGAGGAGAAGGGATTGAGAGAGGATGAGATAGTTGGATGGCATCACCAACTCAATGGACTTCAGTTTGAGCAAAGTCCAGGAAATGGTAAAGGACAGGGAGGCCTGGCGTGGTGCAGTTCATGGGGTGGCAAACAGTGAGAAATGACTTAGTGACTGAACAAAAACAACAACATACATATATATACACATTTATATATAACACACACATATATATGATACATGTATTATTACATATCATACATGGCTACACACCAGAAAATGTTTGAATCAAGGAGGATACATATTAAGCTAACTATTCAGGAAACAAACAAATATCATAAGAATAAATATAAAGGTGGTATGTTTATAGGCAAAGGTGGAAAGAAAAGAGCATGTTAAAAGTTAACATAGAGATTACCCATAAAGGAGAAGTTTGGATAGGATGGGAAACAAATGGGGAGGAAGGCTGAAGACCTCCAGTGTCCAGCAGGACATTATTTCTTCATCTTAGAGGTTTGCTTCACAATCAATTGTTGATTTACAAATATATTTTCACAATAAAAATATGTTAAAATGTTGTAATCTTAGAAAATGTGATAGCATACTTGACATTTTGACTGTCTGTTTTACTGAATAACAGTAGACCCAATTTAAAGGCAGTAACACAAAGTCAAATAAACAAAGTAAAGTCAGTTGAAAGTTACAGCATCTCTAAAAACTAAACTCTTCACTGATTAAAAAGTTCTTTCTCTTTCATAGACTTTAGCTGAAGGCCAGTAGGAAAGAAAAATGGAAAGGAGAAAACAAGTGCCATCCTTCTTCCAGGCACTTGACTCCTCCTTTGATCTGAACCAAGGTTTGTACCTACCACACCATGCATGCCTTCAGGCCCATTTCTCTATGATATGTATCTTGTGTGGGGGTGGAAGGTTGAAACTACCTGACATTAAAGGAAAGATTTGGGGGAAAAAAATTGCTTTTTGATATTTTTTAGACTCCAAGAAAATATCAAGTGCACATAGAAACAATTAGGTGTCCCAAATACAAGAATATTTATTAAATGGTGCATGGAGATTGAATCAGTTCAATTCAGTCACTAATACCATGTCTGACTCTCTGCGACCCCATGAACTGCAGCATACCAGGCATCCTTCTCCATCACCAACTCCTGGAGCTTACTCAAATTCATGGCCATCGAGTCGGTGAAGTTATTCAACCATCTCATCCTCTGTCATCCCCTGCTCCTCCTGTCTTCAATCTTTCCCAATCTTTCTTTTGCAATAGTCAGTTCTTCAGGAGGCAAAAGTATTGGAGTTTCAGCTTCAGCATCAGCCCTTCCGATGAACACCCAGGACTGATCTCCTTTAGGATGGACTGGTTGGATCTCCTTGCAGTCCAAGGGACTCTCAAGAGTCTTCTCCAGAACTAGAGTTCAAAGCACCAATTTTTCGGTGCTCAGCTTTCTTTATAGTCCAACTCTCACATTCATACATGACTACTACAAAAACCAGTAGTTGACTAGATGGACCTTTGTTGGCAAAGTAATGTTTCTGCTTTTTAATATGCTGTCTAGCTTGGTCATAAATTTCCTTCCAAGGAGCAGGCCTCTTTTAATTTCATCGCTACAGTCACCATCTGCAGTGAATTTGGAGTCCCCCAAAATAAAGTCTGACACTGTTTCCACTGTTTCCACATCTATTTGCCATTAAGTGATGGGACTGGATGCCATGATCTTTGTTTTCTGAATGTTGGGATTTAAACCAACTTTTTCACTCTCCTCTTTCACATTTATCAAGAGGCTCTTTAGTTCTTCTTCACTTTCTGCCATAAGGGTGGTGTCATCTGCATATCTGAGGTGATTGATATTTCTCCCAGAAATCTTGATTCCAGCTTGGGCTTCATCCAGCCTGGCATTTCATATGATGTACTCTGCATATAAGTTAAATAAGCAGGGTGATAATACACAGCCTTGATGTACTCCTTTCCCAATTTGGAACCAGTCTGTTGTTCCATGTCCAGTTCTAACTATTGCTTCTTGACCTGTATACAGATTTCTCAAGAGGCAGGTCAGGTGGTCTGGTATTCCCATCTCTTTCAGAATTTTGACAGTTTATTGTGATCCACACAGTCAAAGGCTTTGGCATAGTCAATAAAGCAGGAATAGATGGTTTTCTCTGTCTCTCTTGCTTTTTCAATGATCCAATGGATGTTGGAAATTTGATCTCTGGTTCCTCTGTCTTTTCTAAATTTAGCTTGAAGATCTGGAAGTTCATGGTTCATGTACTGTTGAAACCTGGCAGGGAGAATTTTGAGCATTACTTCACTAACATGAGATGAGTGCAATTGTGCGGTAGTTTGAGCACTCTTTGGCATTGCCTTTCTTTGGGATTGGAATAAAAACTGACCTTTTCCAGTCCTGTGGCCACTGCTGAGTTTTCCAAATTTGCTGGCATATTGGGTGCAGCACTTTCACAGCATCATCTTTTAGCATCTGAAATAGCTCAACTGGAATTTCTTCACCTCCACTAGCTTTGCTCATGCTTCCTAAGGCCCACTTGACTTTGCATTCCAGGATGTCTGGCTCTAGCTGAGTGATCACACTATCATGGTTATCTGAGTTTTGTATAGTTCTTCTGTGTATTCTTGCCACCTCTTTTAATATCTTCTGCTTCTGTAGGTCCATACTATTTCTGTCCTTTATCGAGCCCATCTTTGCATGAAATATTCCCTTGGTATCTCTAATTTTCTTGAAGAGATCTCTAGTCTTTCCCATTGTATTTTTTTCCTCTATTTCTTTGCATTGATCACTGAAGAAAGCTTTCTTATTCTTCCTTGATATTCTTTGGAACTCTACATTCCAATGGTATATCTTTCCTTTTCTCCTTTGCCTTTAGCTTCTCTTATTTTCTCATCTATTTGTCATGCCTCCTCAGGCAACCATTTTGACTTTTTGCATTTTTTTCTTGGGAATGGTCTTGATCATTGTCTCTTATATAATATCGCAAACCTCCATCCATAGTTCTTCAGGCAGTCTGTCTATTCGATCTAATCCCTTGAACAGACATAAGAAATTTTTCCCTTTGGTAGAGCAGTTTACAGTTTGTTTCTCCTCATCCAGAATTTTTATTTTTGACCTTGAATTTTATTCTGATACCATAATAAGCAGTTCATAAATGTTTGTAAAATCAGCATGTTTTATTTAATAAATATTATATTTGTATTATTTTAAACAAAAACAAATTTTATGCTTTCAAATGCATTAAAAAAAGACTGCAAAAAAATAGACCTTCCTTCGTGTTTTGCATTCTAGTACATTTTTCTAACTTTCTCTTTATGATTAGAGGAATAAATAATCCAGAGAAGTGATTTGAAAAATAAAACTTAAAATCATAATTTAAAGATCAATTTAAGTCACTAAAAATATAAACAGCAATAGTCAAGCTCACCATTATTTTGACCAATATTTATTACCAGCATCTTAGGAAATGTGATCTAACTGACTTTAGATTTGTTTTGTTTNCTTTATGATTAGAGGAATAAATAATCCAGAGAAGTGATTTGAAAAATAAAACTTAAAATCATAATTTAAAGATCAATTTAAGTCACTAAAAATATAAACAGCAATAGTCAAGCTCACCATTATTTTGACCAATATTTATTACCAGCATCTTAGGAAATGTGATCTAACTGACTTTAGATTTGTTTTGTTTAGACACTGTGATGTTGCCTCATAAAATGAGAGGTACCAGTGGGAATAGATATTACTTAAATTACTCAATTACAGTTTTAGCTTTGGCAATTCAATTTGGAAGTCAAGCTTGATTACCATATTTAAGTGTTTATAATCCCCTCCTCCCACCTCATCCCTTAATCTATAACTTAAGTTCTACATGCAATTTATGTGATAATTATTTGTTCATTAAATTTGCATTATTTGTAAGCTAAGGACCTGTGATTTCTCTGAAAGTTTCCATTTCCCAACAACAGAAAAATAATGTAGTAGCAGCAAGGCCTATATATCCTGAATTCTCATAATCCACTGTACATGGACTCCCATGGCCAGTGTCTGATTTCACCCAACAAACCTCTTGAAAAAAAACTCATTTCTAAAAAGTAAATTATTTCCCATGANTTATTTTACTAGTGTGTGAGATGAGTGCAATTGTGCAGTAGTTTGAGCATTCTTTGGCATTGCCTGTCTTTGGGATTGGAATGAAAACTGACCTTTTCCGGTCCTGTGGCCACTGCTGAGTTTTCTAAATTTGCTGGCATACTGAGTGCAGCACTTTCATAGCATCATCTTTCAGGATTTGAAAAAGGATACAACTAATGGTTTTTTTCTGAAAAATTTTCTTCTATCACATTAAACATTTTTTTCTTCAGCCTTCGTATTATCTGTAATTGTGATACACTTTACAACTGATATGAACATTTAATGTGGTAGTGTTGTTTTTCTCCAAAATCTAACCCTTATTTGTGGCCATCTCACAATATCCAGTACCTTAAAATTGAAGAATATGCTGTGTATATTTTTTATAATTTTCTCTATTAAAGTTATAGCTTCACAAAAGTCATATTTCCTCACTGCATGTGGTGATGTGACTACAAACATATGCAAAGATGTATAAAGAAAAATAAATTGATACTGTCTTCCTAGCTCCCCCTTGTGAAGTTACCAGCATTAACAATGTACTGATATTCTTTTACATAACCAGGGGAGCTCTGACATAGTATAGTGCAGGCTTTCAGGCTGTGATAATTTTAACAAAATAAAATCAGATTACCTTATGTAATTTTCTTATTTAAAAAGCAGCATGGATATCACTTATGGTTAATAACTAAATCTCTACAATGTATGCGTGTGCTCAGTTGTGCCCAAGTCTTTATGTCCCCATAGAATGTAGCCTGGCATGCTGCTCTGTCTGTGGAATTTTCCAGGCAAGAATACTGGAGTGGATTGCCATTCCCTTCTCTAGGGGATTTTCCCAACCCACGGATCAAATCCCAGTCTCTTGCATCTTCTGGATTGGTAGGCAGACTCTTTACCAGCTCACTATTTTTAAATATCTATCTGGTAATCCACAGCATAGATGTGTTTGAGTTTATTCATCCATTTCCTCAACTCAAGTAGTTTCCAGTTTGTCTTTGTGCCAGCTTCCAGTAATTCTTCAATCCTATTGATTGCTATACCAATGGCTTCAAATATCAGTGCCCTTATTTCTAAAAGCTAGAGGCTCACAAGTGGGATTGCTGGATTAAATAATATGTGCATAATAATTTTAACATATATTTCTAGATAAATTTCCCCAGATGTTTTAGAGATTCATACTGCTATCAGCAGCATTATGAAAGGGGCCACTCCCTCACAATCTCACCAGCATTCTTGTGATTATTCATTTCAGTTTTTTCCAGTATAATGGATAAAAGTGTTCTCATACTCTAATTTTCATTTTCCTTATTAATAGTAAGATTAGGCATTTTTCCACATATGTCCTGACCATTTGGGCATCATCTTTTATCTCTAGGCTATTTTTTCTACTGTGTTATCTTTTTTCACGTAAAACAATTTATAAGATCTTATTATTCATTAGGAATATTTACTTTTTGTCAGTAACATGTTGCAAGCATTCTTTGCAGTTTACCATTTTCTGTAATATAGCTGAAATAATTTTTATATAGGAAAATATGGAAGCTATCCCTCAACCTGAAGTTAAAGTCTTTTAGATTTTCATTTAATGTTTTCAAGTGTTTTATTTTTATTTGCCTACAAAATTCTGCATAGTCAAAGCTACATTTTTTCCAATAGTCATGTACGGATGTGAGAGTTGTACAATAAAAATCATTAGCACCGAAGAATTGATGATTCGAACTGTGGTGCTGGAGAAAAGTCTTAAGAGTCCCTTGGATAGCCAGGAGATCAAATCTGTTGATCCTAAAAGAAATTAACCCTGAATATCCATTGGAAGGACTGATGATGAAGCTGAAGCTCCAATACTTTGCCCACCTGCTGTGAAGAGCCAACACTTCGGAAAAGACCCTGATGCTGGGAAAGATGGATGGCAAGAGGGGAAGGGGATGACAGAGGATGAGATGGTTGGATGGCATCACCGACTCAACGGACATGAGTTTGAGCAAACTCGGGGAGATAGTGACAATGAAAAGCCTAATGTGCTGCAGTCTAAGGGGTCACAAAGAGTTGGTCATGGCTGAGTGGCTGAACAACACTTTTGTTTACTTTTTTGCTTTACTGAGGTATAATTTACATGCAAGAAAATTCACTCATTTTGAACATAGGTTGATAAATTTTGGTAATTGTATGTAGTAGCATAACCTCCACCAAAATCAAGCTGTTGAACAGCTCCATCATCCTAAAATGCTTTCTCACACCACTTCACAAGAGGTACCCTTTCCTGACCCTTGACCACATTCTGTTTCCTCTCACTACAGCTTTACATTTTCCAAGATTTTGTATTAATGGACTCAGAGTACATCGTCTTTCATGTTTGTCTTCTCTCATATGTTTGAGTGGCATCTGCATTTTCAAATAGGTTAACCTCCACTTCATTTTTATTGCTGAGCAATGTTCCACAATGTGGATAATTCTCAACTTGAATTTGTAACTACCAGTTAATTGATATTTGAAATTATTCTAGTGTTTGGTTAGGTCAAAAATCCAGAAGTAGTCAAATTAAAATTTCTATATCTATAAATATTATTTAGTAAGAGTTTATTGTGTATATAAAAAGTTCGCAAGCTGGGAGCTTCTAACTTTGAAGACTGATAAGAAACTCAGGGCATGAAGTTACAGGATGGCTTATAAAGTGAAAATGAGGAAGCTGTTAGCCTTCACAACAACTAGTTATTACAATTGGGGATTTCCAGATGGCAAGGGATTGGTTGAAAGTGATTATTCCCTACCAGTTTTAGGAAGATGACCTAAATTTCTTCTAGGACCATCAGAGCCATTTACAAGACATAATCTTAAGTCCTGCTTATGCTCATAAAATGAGCTAGATTTAGTTTTGGTAACATGGCTTAAATGGTTTTGTCTGCTCGGGAATTATCAAGCCAGGGCTTCATTTTGTATTTAACTTTAACAGTTAGTATGTATAATATTATATGACATTATTATAGTATTATTATATATTAAAAGATTTATGAAAATGTAAAAATCTCTGAGTAAAAGACTTCATATGGATATACCCTTTCCATTTCTCCTAAATAAATATCTAGATTTAAGATTACTGGGATATATGGTAAGTGTATGTTTAATTTTATAAAATGCTGCCATATTGTCTTTCAAAGTAGCCTTGCTATTTTGCCTTCTTAACAGAAATGTACAGTTTCCAGTTTCACATTCTGTCCAGCACTTGGTATTGTCAATTTTTTTTTTCATTTTAGTCATTCAGATGATGTCCAGTTGTTTCTCATTGTGAGTTTTATTTAATTTACATGATTAATAGTGACCTTGAGCATTTGTCAAGTGTATATCCAAAGCTTTTCCTCTTTAAAAAAAATTGGATTGTTTTCCTCAAGTTGTAAATGTTTTTAGTACATTTCTGAAGGCAAGGCCCCTGTAAGAAATATGTTTTGCAAGTATTTTCTTACAAACTATGGCCAGTCTTTTCATTTACTTAACTTTCACAGATCAAAGGCTTTAATTTTGATGAAGACATTTTATTAGTTTTCCTTTTCTTTCTTTTCATCAAATTTAAGAAATCTTTGTCTACTCCAGTGTCACAAGGATTTTATTATTTTTTTCTAATTATTTAATAGTTTAAATTCTTATAGTTAGATCTCTGACCCATTTTGAGTTAATTGTGTGTATGGCATGAGGTAGCAGTTGAGGTACATATGTCTCTACAGATAAAGCTAGTTGTTCTGACTCTAATTTTCAACTTGAAAAGTCATCTGGAATTTTATCTATTATGAAGCAGGACTCTAGCTTAATTTTTTCCTGATGGATAAACAATCAAGCTAATACTTTTCTATCATCTAAGTCTGAAATATTATACTTATTATTTCTTAAATTCCTATTCATAATTGTAACTATTTCTAGAGTTTATCCTTTTCTACTGATTTGGTTTATTTTTGTAATCATAGTCTGAAACTGTTTAGTCTTAAGCTGTTTCTCTTTCTGCTTTTTCTCATTTTACTAGGTGGCATTACTATCTACCTAACTGGTCAAGCCAGTAACTTAGATTGTTGTTTGTTGGTGTTGTTTACTCGCTAAGTCATGTCTGACTCTTTTGCAACCCCACAGACTGTAGCCTGTCAGGCTCCCCTGTCCATGGGATTCTCTCAGAAAAACTACTGGGATGGTAGCCATTTCCTTTTCTAGGGGATCTTCTGGATTCATGGATGGAACACCCATTTCCTGCACTGCAGGTGGGTTCTTAACCACTGAGCCACCTAGAAAGCCCCAAAACAAAGGTACTAACATTTTTCTCTTTTGCTCACCCTTACAATCAATCTAACACCTTCTCCTCCATTTTAAAACTCCATCTCCACACCTGAGTCATCAAGGCTTCCATGATTTTATTTTGCAGCATCTTCTCCATACCCACTAACTCTACTCACACTGGCCATCTTTCTATCCTCCGTACATCCAAGTATGTACCCATCCCAGGACCTTTGAGTATGCCATTCCTTCTGCCTAGGATAATCTTGTTTTGACATAACTATCTCTTTTGCATCTTTCAAGTCAAATTATAATTCAAATTTTTGGAAATATCTCATATATAAGGTCCCCTGACTATAATCCTTCTATTGCTAGTTTGAGTCTGAGGTGGGTCCTCACCCAGGAATTTGAACACTTACTGAGCTGCACATGGGTAGCATTCACTGAAATCAGATGCTGGATCTTTCCATCATTGAATGATCNACATAACTATCTCTTTTGCATCTTTCAAGTCAAATTATAATTCAAATTTTTGGAAATATCTCATATATAAGGTCCCCTGACTATAATCCTTCTATTGCTAGTTTGAGTCTGAGGTGGGTCCTCACCCAGGAATTTGAACACTTACTGAGCTGCACATGGGTAGCATTCACTGAAATCAGATGCTGGATCTTTCCATCATTGAATGATCTCTCCCCATCTTTGCAAATTGTGAGCCAGTAGCCAGCACCAGGATGGTTGTTCAGTGAAAAAAAAAAAAACAACAGCAAAGGATTCAGTTCAGCTTAGTTGCTCACTCATGTCCTACTCTTTATGATCCCATGAACCACAGCACACTAGGCCTCCTCGTCCATCACCAGTTGCTGGAGTCTACCCAAACCCATGTCCACTGAGACAGTGATGCCATCCAACCATCTCATCCTCTGTCGTCCCTGTCTCCTCCTGCCCTCAACCTTTCCCAGCATCAAGGTCTTTTCAAATGAGTCAGCTCTTCACATCAGATGGTCAAAGTACTGGAGTTTCAGCTTCAACATCACATCTTTCAATGAACACCCAGGACTGATCTTCTTTAGAATGGATGGTTGAATCTCCTTGCAGTCCAAGGGACTCTCAAGAGTCTTCTCCAATACCACAGTTCAAAAGCATAATTCTTCTGCACTTAGTTTGCTTTATAGTCCAACTCTCACATCCATACATGACAATTGGAAAAACCACAGCATTGACTAGATGGACCTTTGTTGGCAAAGTAATGTCTCTGCTTTTNCCATTTCCTGCACTGCAGGTGGGTTCTTAACCACTGAGCCACCTAGAAAGCCCCAAAACAAAGGTACTAACATTTTTCTCTTTTGCTCACCCTTACAATCAATCTAACACCTTCTCCTCCATTTTAAAACTCCATCTCCACACCTGAGTCATCAAGGCTTCCATGATTTTATTTTGCAGCATCTTCTCCATACCCACTAACTCTACTCACACTGGCCATCTTTCTATCCTCCGTACATCCAAGTATGTACCCATCCCAGGACCTTTGAGTATGCCATTCCTTCTGCCTAGGATAATCTTGTTTTGACATAACTATCTCTTTTGCATCTTTCAAGTCAAATTATAATTCAAATTTTTGGAAATATCTCATATATAAGGTCCCCTGACTATAATCCTTCTATTGCTAGTTTGAGTCTGAGGTGGGTCCTCACCCAGGAATTTGAACACTTACTGAGCTGCACATGGGTAGCATTCACTGAAATCAGATGCTGGATCTTTCCATCATTGAATGATCTCTCCCCATCTTTGCAAATTGTGAGCCAGTAGCCAGCACCAGGATGGTTGTTCAGTGAAAAAAAAAAAAACAACAGCAAAGGATTCAGTTCAGCTTAGTTGCTCACTCATGTCCTACTCTTTATGATCCCATGAACCACAGCACACTAGGCCTCCTCGTCCATCACCAGTTGCTGGAGTCTACCCAAACCCATGTCCACTGAGACAGTGATGCCATCCAACCATCTCATCCTCTGTCGTCCCTGTCTCCTCCTGCCCTCAACCTTTCCCAGCATCAAGGTCTTTTCAAATGAGTCAGCTCTTCACATCAGATGGTCAAAGTACTGGAGTTTCAGCTTCAACATCACATCTTTCAATGAACACCCAGGACTGATCTTCTTTAGAATGGATGGTTGAATCTCCTTGCAGTCCAAGGGACTCTCAAGAGTCTTCTCCAATACCACAGTTCAAAAGCATAATTCTTCTGCACTTAGTTTGCTTTATAGTCCAACTCTCACATCCATACATGACAATTGGAAAAACCACAGCATTGACTAGATGGACCTTTGTTGGCAAAGTAATGTCTCTGCTTTTTAATATGCTGTCTAGGTTAATCATAACTTTTCTTCTAAGGAGTAAGCATCATTTAACTTCATGGCTGCAATCACCATCTGCAGTGATTTTGGAGTCCCCCCAAAAAAAGTCTCTCACTCTTTCCACTGTTTCACCTTTATTTGCCATGAAGTGATGAGAACAGATGCCATGATCTTCATCTTCTGAATGTTGAGCTTTAAGCCAACTTTTTCACTCTCCTCTTTCACTTTCATCAAGAGGCTCTTTAGTTTTTCACTTTCTGCCATAAGGGTGGTGTCATCTGCATATCTGAGGTTATTGATATTTCTCCCGGCAATCTTGATTCCACCTTGTTCTTCTTCCAGCCCAGCATTTCTTGTGATGTACTCTGCATATAAGTTAAATAAGCAAGGTGGTAATATATAGCCTTGACGTACTCCTTTCCCTATTTGGAACCAGTCTGTTGTTCCATGTCCAGTTCTAACTTTTGCTTCCTGACCTGCATATAGGTTTCTCAAGAGACAGGTCAGGTGGTCTGGTATTCCCATCTCTTTCACAATTTTCCACCGTTTATTTGACTGTGATCCACACAGTCAAAGGCTTTGGCATAGTCAATAAAACAGAAATAGATGTTTTTCTGGAACTCTTGCTTTTTTGATGATCCAGTAGATGCTTGCCATTTCATATCTGGTTCCACTGCCTTTGCTAAAACTAGCCTGAACATCTGGAAGTTCACAGTTCATGTATTGCTGAAGCCTGGCTTGGAGAATTTTGAGCATTATTTTACTAGTGTGTGAGATGAATGCAATTGTGCAGTAGTTTGAGCATTCTTTGCCATTCCCTTTCTTTGGGATTGGAATGAAAACTGACCTTTTCCAGTCCTGTGGCCACTGCTGAGTTTTCCAGATTTGCTGGCATATTGAGTGCAGCACTTTCACAGCATCATCTTTCAGGATTTGAAATAGCTCAACTGGAATTCCATCGCCTCCACTAGCTTTGTTCGTAGCGATGCTTCATCAGGCCCACATGACCTCGTATACCAAGATGCGAGGCTCTATTGAGTGATCACACCATCATAATTAACGTGAATATCTTTTTTGACAGTTCTTCTGTGTGTTCTTGCCACCTCTTCTTAATCTTCTGCTTCTGTTAGATCCATACCATTTCTGTCTTTTATTGAGCCCATCTTTACATGAAATGTTCCCTTGGTATCTCTAATTTTATTGAAGATATCTCTAGTCTTTCCCATTCTATTGTTTTCCCTCTTTTTCTTTGCATTGATCTCTGAGGAAGGCTTTCTTATCTCTCCTTGCTATTCTTTGAAACTCTGCATTCAAATGGGTATATCTTTCCTTTTCTCTTTTGTTTTTTAGCATCTCTTCTTTCACAGCTATTTGTAAGGCCTCTCAGACAGCCATTTTGCTTTTTTGTATTTCTTTTTCCTGGGGATGGTTTCGATCCCTGTCTCCTGTAGAATGTCATGAACCTCTGCACATAGTTCATCAGACATTCTATCAGATCTAGTCCCTTAAATCTATTTTTCACTTCTACTATATAATCATAAGGGATTTTATTTAGGTCATATCTGAATGGTTTAGTGGTTTTCCCCACTTTCTTCTATTTAAGTCTGAATTTGGCAATAAGGAGTTTACGATCTGAGCCATAGTCACTTCGAAGTCTTGTTTTTGCTGGTTGTATGGAGCTTCTCCGTCTTCGGCTGCAAAGAACATCATCAATCTGATTTATGTTGACCATCTGGTGATGTCCATGTGTGGAGTCTTCGTTTGTGTTGTTGGAATAAAGTATTTGCTATGACCAGTGTATTCTCTTCGCGAAACTCTCTTAGCCTTTGTCCTGCTTCATTCTGTATTCCAAGGCCAAATTTGCCTGTTACTCCAGGTTTTGCATTCCAGTCCCCTATAATGAAAAGGACAGCTTTTGGAGGTGTTAGTTCTAAAAGGTCTTGTAGGTTTCATATATTTGATTAACTTCTGCTTCTTCAGCATTACTGGTCGAGGCATAGACTTAGATTACCGTGATACTGAATGGTTTACCTTAGAAATGAACAGAGATCATTCTGTCATTTTTGAGATTGCATACAAGTACTGCATTTTGGACTATTTTGTTGAATATGATGGCTACTCCATTTCTTCTAAGGGATTCTTGCCCAAAGTAGTAGATAAAATGGTCATCTGAGTTAAATTTACCCATTCTGGTCCATCTTAGTTCGCTGATTCCTAGAATGTCGACGTTCACTCTTGCCCTCTCTTGTTTGACCACTTTCAGTTTACCTTGATTCGTGGACCTGACATTCCAGGTTCCTATGCAATACTGCTCTTACAGCATCAGATCTTGCTTCCAGCACCAGTCACATCCACAACTGGGTATTATTTTTGCTTTGGCACCATCCTTTCATTCTTTCTGAAGTTATTTCTCCACTGATCTCCATTATCATATTGGGCACCTACCGACCTGGGGAGTTCATCTTTCAATGTCCTATCTTTTTGCCTTTTAATACTGTTCATGGGGTTCTCAAGGCAAGAATACTGAAGTGGTTTGCCATTCCCTTCTCCAGTGGACCACATTCTGTCATTCTTTTCCACCGTGACCCCCCCCACCCCAGCCCCGTCTTGGGTGACCCCACACAGCATGACATAGTTTCATTGAGTTAGACAAGGCTGTCATCCATGTGATCAGATTGGCTAGTTTTCTAAAGATTTAAATGATTTCACTTGATTTAACTGATTACTACTCATCACAGTGCTCATTAAAATGACTTCTGGAATATCACAGACTCAGAATATAAGAATATCTCTGGGGTCACCATCAGATGAGGAACAGGAGGTTCTGTGACCACTATGGCATGTTCCTAAATAGCAGCCTACTGCACATAAACATTCACTTAAGTCTTGGAAAGTGTCATGGTGGTGCTAATGATCAAGAACTAGTCTGCCAGTACAGGAGACATAAAAGACTTGAGTGTGAATTATGTGTGAGGGAAGTTCCCCTGGAGAAGGAAACGGCAACTGACTCCAGTATTCTTGCCTGGATAATCCCATGGGCAGAGGAGCCTGGTGGGCTACAGTCCATAGGGTCGCAAAGAGTTGGACACAACTGAAGCGACTTAGCACACCTGAAAAGTGCACCTAGATAAGTTAATACAACTGACAAATAGGCCCACCACACATGGGGAGGGGATCTCTAGGAGGCCTGGGCACCTTCCATAGAGAATGGTCATATTAGGCTTGCTTGCCCACTCTATATTGAGTGTGTGTGTGTGTGTGTATGTTGCTTCATTCATTCTGATTCCACTTCTCCAGGGTGGGTGTGGGTGTGTGCGGGTGGTTCACTCATTCTGATTCCACTTCTCCAGGGTGGGCATGGGTGTGTGGGGGTGGCTCACTCATTCTGATTCCACTTCTCCTGGGTGGGCGTGGGTGTGTGGGGGTGGCTCACTCATTCTGATTCCACTTCTCCTGGGTGGGCGTGGGTGTGTGGGGTGGCTCACTCATTCTGATTCCACTTCTCCTGGGTGGGCGTGGGTGTGTGGGGGTGGCTCACTCATTCTGATTCCACTTCTCCTGGGTGGGCGTGGGTGTGTGGGGGTGGCTCACTCATTCTGATTCCACTTCTCCTGGGTGGGCGTGGGTGTGTGGGGTGGCTCACTCATTCTGATTCCACTTCTCCTGGGTGGGCGTGGGTGTGTGGGGGTGGCTCACTCATTCTGATTCCACTTCTCCTGGGTGGGCGTGGGTGTGTGGGGGTGGCTCACTCATTCTGATTCCACTTCTCCTGGGTGGGCGTGGGTGTGTGGGGTGGCTCACTCATTCTGATTCCACTTCTCCTGGGTGGGCGTGGGTGTGTGGGGGTGGCTCACTCATTCTGATTCCACTTCTCCTGGGTGGGCGTGGGTGTGTGGGGGTGGCTCACTCATTCTGATTCCACTTCTCCTGGGTGGGCGTGGGTGTGTGGGGTGGCTCACTCATTCTGATTCCACTTCTCCTGGGTGGGCGTGGGTGTGTGGGGGTGGCTCACTCATTCTGATTCCACTTCTCCTGGGTGGGCGTGGGTGTGTGGGGGTGGCTCACTCATTCTGATTCCACTTCTCCTGGGTGGGCGTGGGTGTGTGGGGTGGCTCACTCATTCTGATTCCACTTCTCCTGGGTGGGCGTGGGTGTGTGGGGGTGGCTCACTCATTCTGATTCCACTTCTCCTGGGTGGGCGTGGGTGTGTGGGGGTGGCTCACTCATTCTGATTCCACTTCTCCTGGGTGGGCGTGGGTGTGTGGGGTGGCTCACTCATTCTGATTCCACTTCTCCTGGGTGGGCGTGGGTGTGTGGGGGTGGCTCACTCATTCTGATTCCACTTCTCCTGGGTGGGCGTGGGTGTGTGGGGTGGCTCACTCATTCTCATTCCACTCCTCCAGGTACTGTGTATTCAGAATGTGCCACAGCTGCAGCTGCCACTGCTCTTGTTGCTGTGACAACTCTTAGCAATTTGTTATTGTTCCACGTGAGAGTGAGCCCTAGGGTACACCTTCTCCACTTAACTTCTCCCTCAAGCTCCAAATGCCATTTGACTCATTTTCCATTACAATCATCAGAGGACCTTTAGCAATTCTAAGGGAGTTATTACTTTCTTTCACATCTTTTCTCAAATATCTGATTGCAATTCAGCTCTCCAGAGAAAATCCAAGCTGCCTCTTTAATCCTTGTGAAGAAAAAGGGTGAATTTTACCCCAGATTCATCATTTTAAAGCTGAATGTCTCCTTGA
Organism: Neotragus moschatus; assembly: GCA_006410615.1. Lineage (NCBI taxonomy): Eukaryota > Metazoa > Chordata > Mammalia > Artiodactyla > Bovidae > Neotragus > Neotragus moschatus. Next base: position 323,332 of record SJYA01001229.1, on the reverse strand, counting down.
ATACGTCCTAATTACGTCTCCACATTTCACACATGAAAAAAAAAAGTGTCTGATGTACTCAGGACAAGATCTGGTATGCACAGCAATCACTAAATAGTGCATTCCGTGAATGAATGAAGTTTAGGGAATCTAGATTTCTCCCAGATCATGGCAATAAGTCTGTAGCCAAACAAAAATTAGAATGAGGAGTCTGATGGCTGCAGTACATAAGGTTGCCAGGAGATGAACATGACTGAAGCAACTTAACACATCTGCATAGATTTTCTCAACCCCAAACTGAGCCCCTTTATAAAAACCAATGAATTATATTTATTTATTGAAATAATCTAAAGAAAATACTTGTGTATTTAAAGATTTACCATAAACATTTTGTAACATCCTTGCTTAAAGCTAAAGATAGCCTTTAAAAAGTATTCTATTTCTGTAGTACAATAAACACAAAGAATGCACCTAACTCAATTTTCAAGCATCTTTATTTAGGTATAGTTGATATGTAAGAAATGATATATTTAATGTGTACAACTTGATAAGTTTAGAGATCTATTTACATACCTCTGAAACCTGACCACAATCAAGGGATAAGTATCACCTCCAAAACTTCCTTCTCACTCCTTAGTCATTCTTTTTGTTTGGTTGGTTTTGGCTTATTTTAAAAATATAGCATGAGACCTACCCTCTTAGCAAATGTTTATCTGTGCAATACAGTACTGTTAACTATAGGTGCTATATTGTACATTAGATCTCTAGGACTTATTCTTGCATAACAAAAACTTGGCACCATTTGACTTATATTTCCCTCTTCCTCC
>SJYA01001229.1:293225-322367 GCA_006410615.1 Neotragus moschatus | reverse complement strand
CCACCATGATACCTTCTGCTTCTATGAGTTTGACTATTTTAGATTCCTCATAAAAGTAGCATTATGTAGTATTTATCCTGTGTCTGGTTATCTCACTTAGCATAATGTCCTCTAGGTTCAGTCATGTTGTTGCATATGAAAGGGTTTCTTTATTTTTTTCAAGACTAAATCATATTTCACTGCATGTATATACCACCTTTTCTTTAACTGTCATCTGTTGATGAACACTTACGTTGCTTCCGTGTCTTGGCTACTGTGAATAATGCTGCAAAGGACATAGAAGTGCAGATATCTCTTAAATCCTGATTTCAATTCTTTTGGATATACATCCGGAAATGAGATTGTGGGACCACATGTTCACTCTATTTTAATATTTTGAAGAACCTCCATACCGTCTTCATAGTGGCTGTGCCAATTTGTATATCCACCAACAGTGCAAGGGTTCCCACTTGTTTCCATCCTTACCAGCATTTGTTACCTATTGTCTTTCTGATGATAGCCATTCTAACAGATGTGAGGTGATATCTCAATGTCATTTTGATTTGCATTCCCCTCATGAATAGTCATGTCATGCTCCTTTTCATGTGCCTATTGGCCCTTTTCATGTCCTCTTTGAGAAAATATCTATTCAGTTTCTCTGCCAATATTTTAATCATGTTGTTTTTTTGTTTGCCTGTTTTACTTTGAGCTGTATAAGTTTTTATGTATTTTTATATTAATATCAGATATATGACTTACAAATGTTTCCTTCCATTCTATAGGTTACATTTTCATTTTAATTATTTTGTTATGCAAAGACTTTTTAGTTTGATGTAGTCAGACATAATATGTGTTTTGTTTGTGCTTTTTATGTCATATCCAAAAAAATATTGCCAAGCTCAATGTTTGAAGGCTTTTCTCTGTGTTTTACAATTTCAGGACCAAAGTTTTATTTTGTTGTATTATCTGTTTGTTTGGTCAAATGGTGAAGATATAATCCCATTTTTTACAAAGTTGCACCAATAATGTGTCATCTAAAATTTCTACATTCTTAAGGTGAGTGCAACCTCAGATATGCAGATGTTACCACCCTTATGGCAGAAAGTGAAGAGGAACTAAAGAGCCTCTTGATGAAAGTGAAAGAGGAGAGTGAAAAAGTTGGCTTAAGGCTCAACATTCAGAAAACGAAGATCATGGCATCCAGTCCCATCACTTCATGGGAAATAGACGGGGAAACAGTGGAAACAGTGTCAGACTTTATTTTTCTGGGCTCCAAAATCACTGCAGATGGTGACTGCAGCCATGAAATCAAAAGACACTTACTCCTTGGAAGAAAAGTTATGATCAACCTAGATGGCATATTCAAAAGCAGAGATATTACTTTGCCGACTAAGGTCCATCTAGTCAAGGCTATGGTTTTCCCAGTAGTCATGTATGGATGCAACAGTTGGACTGTGAAGAAGGCTGAGCGCCGAAGAATTGATGCTTTTGAACTGTGGTGTTGGAGAAGACTCTTGAGAATCCCTTGGACTGCAAGGAGATCCAACCAGTCCATTCTGAAGGAGATCGGCCCTGGATTTCTTTGGAAGGAATGATGCTAAAGCTGAAGCTCCAGTACTCTGGCCACCTCATGTGAAGAGTTGACTCACTGGAAAAAGACTTTGATGGTGGGAGGGGTTGGGGGCAGGAGGAAAAGGGGACGACCGAGGATGGGATGGCTGGATGGCATCACTGACTCGATGGGCATGAGTCTGAGTGAACTCTGGGAGTTGGTGATGGACAGGGAGGCCTGGCATGCTGTGATTCATGGGTCGCAAAGAGTCGGACACGACTGAGCGACTGAACTGAACTGAACACTAATATCCAGCAATGTGCAAATGTCTGCATGCATGCTAAGTCACTTCAGTCGTGTCTGACTCTTTGCAACCCTGTGGGTTGTAGCCTACCAGGTTCTTCTGTCCATGAATCTTCTCAACCCAGGGTTCAAATCCCTGTCTCATTCATTGGCAGGCAGATTCTTTACCACTGAGCCACCAGGGAATCCATTAGTATGTATATGTTAATTTCAAACTCCTAATTTCCACCCCTCCCTTTCCCATTTGGTAACTGTGGTTGTTTCTTAAGTCTATGAGTCTGTTTCTGCTCATAAACAAGTCCATTTGTATCATTATTTAGGTTCCACATACAAAAGATATCATATTGTATTTGTCTTTCTCTTTCTGACTTATTTCACTTAGTGTGATAATATGTAGATCTATTGGTGTTGCTACAAATGGCAACTTTCATTATTTTTTATGGCTAAATAATATTCCATTGAATATAGGTACCATATGTTCTTCATTCATTCCTCTGTTGATGAACATTTAGGTGGCTTCCATGTGTTGGCTATTGTATACAGTGTTACAATAAACATTGGGGTGCATGTATCTTTTTGAATTAGACTTTCTCTGGGCATATGCTTAGGAGAGTGATTTCCATACAAATTAAAAATTTTTTTTTCTCTAGTTCTGGAAAAAAAAATGATGCCACTGATAATTTAAGGGATTGGAGCTGTAAATTGCTTTGGGTGGTATAGTAATTTTGACAGTATATATCCTTCCAATCTAAANTTTTGAATTAGACTTTCTCTGGGCATATGCTTAGGAGAGTGATTTCCATACAAATTAAAAATTTTTTTTTCTCTAGTTCTGGAAAAAAAAATGATGCCACTGATAATTTAAGGGATTGGAGCTGTAAATTGCTTTGGGTGGTATAGTAATTTTGACAGTATATATCCTTCCAATCTAAAAATATGGTCTTTCCATCTGTTTATATCATGTTCAGTTTCTTTCATCAGTGTTATAAGGCTTTCAGAGTATAGATATATTGCCTCTTTAGACAGCTTTTATTGTTGTTCAGTTCTCAGTCTTTCCTGACTCTTTGTGACCTCATGGAGTGCAGCACGGCAGGCTTCCTTGTCCTTCACTATTTCTTGGAAGATGTTCAAACTCATTTCCAATGAGGCGGTGATGCCATCCAACCATCTCATCCTCTTGTCCCCTTCTCCTCCTGCCTTTGATCTTCCCAGCATCAGGGTCTTTTCTAATGAGTCTGTTCTTCACATCATTGGGTCAAAGTACTGGTGCTTCAGCTTCAGCATCAGTTCTTCCAATGAATATTCAGGAGTGATTTCTTTTAGGATGGACTGGTTGGATCTCTTTGAAGTCCAAGGGACTCTTCAAGAGCCTTCTCCAACACCACAGTTCAAAAGTTTCAATTCCTCAGCACTTAGCCTTCTTTATAGTCCAACTCTATTATCCATATATGACTACTGGAAAAACCATAGCTATGACTATATGGACCTTTGTTGGCAAAGTGGTGTATCTGCATTTTAATACACTGTCTAGGTTGGTCATAACTTTTCTTCCAAGGGGCAAGTGTCTTTCAATATTATGGCTGCAGTCACCATCTGCAGTGATTTTGGAGCCCAAGAAAATAAACACTGTCACTATTTTTTTTTTCCCATCTACTTACCATGAAGTGATACNAAGTGGTGTATCTGCATTTTAATACACTGTCTAGGTTGGTCATAACTTTTCTTCCAAGGGGCAAGTGTCTTTCAATATTATGGCTGCAGTCACCATCTGCAGTGATTTTGGAGCCCAAGAAAATAAACACTGTCACTATTTTTTTTTTCCCATCTACTTACCATGAAGTGATACGACTGGATGCCATGATATTAGTTTTTTGAAAGTTGAGTTCTAAGCCACCTTTTCACTGTCCTCTTTCACCTTCATCAAGAGGCTCTTTAGTTCTTCTTTGCTTTTATCTAGGTTTATTCTTAGGAATTTGATTATTTTTTTTGATGAGATGATAAATGGGATGGTTTCATTAAATTCCCTTTTTGATCTTTTGTTGTTAGTGTGTAGGAATGCAAGTGGTTTTTGTGTATTAATTTTGTATCCTGTGACTTTAATGAATTCACTGATGAGTTCTAGTAGTTTTCTGAGAGCATCTTTAGGATTTTCTATGTATAGTATCATGTCATCTGCAAATAGTGACAGATTTACTTTTTCTTTTCTAATTTGGCTTCCTTTTATTTCCTTTCCTTCTCTTATTGCCATGGCTAGGGATTTCCAAAATTATCTTGAATAAAAATGGTAAAAGTGGATGTGCATATATTTTTTCTTATCTTAGAGGAAATGCTTTCAGCTTTTTACCATTGAGTATGATACTAGCTATGGTCTTTATTATGTTATGTTCCCATTATTTCCGAATTCTGGAGAGTTTGTATTATAAACAGTTTGTATTTTTGTCAAAAACTTTTCTGTGTCTATCAAAATGACCATGTGATTTTTATTTTTCAATTATTTTAATGTGGTGTGTCACACTGATTGACTTATGAATACTGAAAAATCCTTGCATTCCTAGGGTAAATCCCACTTGTTTAGGATGTATGATCCTTTTAATGTATTGTTAGATTTGGTTTTCTTATATTTTGTTGAAGATTCTTTGTCTATGTTTATAGTGTATTGGCCTGTAATTTTCTTTTTCTGTGATACAATTGTTTTGGTATCACGGTGATGGTGGCCTAATAGAATTAGTTTGTAATTGTGCCTTCATCTGCAATTTTTTAAAATAGTTTTAGAAGGATAGGCATTAATTATTTTCTAAATGTTTGATAGAGTTTGCCTGTGATGCTAACTGGTCCTGGACTTTTGGTTTGTAGGAAGATTTTTACAGTTTCAATTTCAGTTTTGTGATTGGTCTGTTAATACTTTTTGTTTCTTTCTGGTTCAGTCTTGGAAAATTCTTTTTTCCAGTGGTCATGTATGGATGTGAGAGTTGAACTGTGAAGAGGGCTGAGCACCAAAGAATTGATGCTTTTGAACTGTCATGTTGGATAAGACTCTTGAGAGTCCCTTGGACTGCAAGGAGATCCAACCAGTCCATTCTGAAGGAGATCAACCCTGGGATTTCTTTGGAAGGAATGATGCTAAAGCTGAAACTCCAGAACTTTGGCCACCTCATGCGAAGAGTTGACTCATTGGAAAAGACTCTGATGCTGGGAGGGATTGGGGGCAGGAGGAGAAGGGGACAACCGAGGATAGGATGGCTGGATGGCATCACTGACTCGATGGGCATGAGTCTGAGTGAACTCCAGGAGTTGGTGATGGACAGGGAGGCCTGGCGTGCTGTGATTCATGGGGTCGCAAAGAGTCGGACACAACTGAGTGAACTGAACTGAAGGTGAGTGCAAAATTTAAAGATACTTTTGAAACAATTTAAGAAAAAGCTTTTTAGATTTGTACAATCTTCCCAATATTTTAGAGCTGTATTGTTCACACCTAAGTTTTTAGGGAGCTGACTTTATTGAATTTTTTCAAGCCTTTTGATTTTTAAAAAATTGTAAGTGTTCTTATGCTTTCTGAAGATTTACCTAGTATAGAAAACATTTAACGTAAACAGTTTGATAAGTCTGAACATGTACATATACCCATGATACACCATTACCACAATAAATTGATTTTAATAGAATCTACAATTTTCCTTGTGCATTTGTATATCATCAGTTAATACAATATATAATTATATTATAGAATTACACTAAAAAATGACTGGAATAAATAGAATTATGAACACACGCAACTTTATATTGATCAGCAAACAACTCAAATAGTGGGAGCAGTAGTAGTAAGCACTCAGCCAACCATATGTATACCTGGGGCATCCATCAGTAAACTTTGCAGATGGAATGGATAGGATGGGTTAATCTAGAAATGTGATTAAGTAGAAATCAGTTAAGGGATCTAGAGGCAGAGATATTTGTCTGACTTTCCCATAGCGCAGTCACTTGATTGGGTTAGTCTAAAGGGCCCATGCCTACACTGAGAAGTTAAAAGGATTTTCTGAGATGCTGATATGGAAAAGAAGTTTCTTCTTGAAGCCACCTGCCATTTACCAGGTTGTTCCATTGTTCTGACCTCTTCATTTCCCCATAAACTGTCAATAACATGTAACACAAATGAAAAAACTAAAAGATAAAATATTAAATATTAAAATACTCACATAGTAAATGTTTCATTGAAGGTCAAGCAAAGCTAAACTTAAACTGAAAGTGATGAAAAACATCAAGATAAATGGAGTAGAGTGCATGCAATTTGGCCTGTTTTACATTAGGGTGCTTGAAAGTATTCATCAGAAAATAAAATTTAAAAAGAATGTAGTCCCAGGCAGAAGACCTCCAGTGTAGACTCAAGTTTATCACAAAGGACCCAGGCCAGAAGCTGATAAGTAACATAATTTCCTGAATCATATAAATTTTGAACTATGTATTTGTATTTTTGGTACATAGTGATAAGAAAAATAAAAATGATCTGTGCCATCAAGAATATACAACCTAGTGGAAAAGGAAGATGGATTTATATCAGTGGTATAGGACCTGCCATAGGGCAAATGCCAAACGAGATCCAATATATCCAAAGTCGCATGTCTATATGAATGAATAATTGATAAATAGAGTAAAAGAATCATTCAAAATTATATACATAAATCATCTTGAGGAAAGATTAAAAGCCAAAAATAAGAGTATTTTAATTCTAGATGTCTAACACTAGAATTCCAATTTGCCAGAATTAGTGAGACTTACCTTGAGACTCCTGACTGCTAAAAATGTCTCTGAGGTGTTTTTCACATAACACAAGTTTTATGAAGCTATGTACATACCTTCAATAACACAGAGGAAAATTAAAATCTTAACTTCAATTGAAATTCCCTTAATTATGGATACAGTTTAACCAGAAACTGATTGCATTGATTGTTTTTATTAATAACAAATAGATAGGCTCATTATCACTTAAAAATGGAATTGGGGGTAAATAATGGGCTTCCCTGGTGGCTCAGATGGTAAAGAATCTTCCGGCAACACAGCATACCCGGGTTCAATCCCTGGGTCAAAAAGATCCCCTGGAGAAGGGAATGGCTACCCACTCCAATATTCTTAGCTGGAGAATTCCATGGACAAAGAAGCCTGGGTGGGGTGGTGGGGGAGGCACAGTCCATGGGATTGCAAAGAGTCTGACATGACTGAATGATTAACACAATGCCTTATAATATATGAGGTTTAAAGAGTGAACAATAAAAATGATTGGGAAACTCTACCATAGACCAAGTGTGTCTTTACTCAGAATCAATCTAGGATACCATTTTTTTTTCATATTTATCTCCGTAGTAGACTTCTAAAGAATGCCCTGTATACTCAATTAAATTTACTTTTCAAAAATAAAAAAACTTGGTCTTTCAGTCTGTTACTCATAACAAAACAGCCCAAAAATGAAAAGTCCTTGGATATTAATTGTGATCCCCTTTATAGAGAAGACAATAAAGAACAAGAGAAAGGAGAGAGAGGAAGAAGAGGAAGAAAAGGAAGTTTCTCTTCAATATCTAGAATGAACTTCCCTTCTTACCCATCAATGGACTGTTCATTCTTCTCTTCAGTATTTGCTTAAATTCCACGTCCTCTGAGAGACTTCCTGGGCTAACCTGTCCAAAGTCACCTGCCCATCCTGCCCACCATTTTACTTTCTCTCACATAATCTTCTTTATTTCCTATAGGGCTCACATCACATTATTTGCTTATCTGGATAGTGTCTGATTCTTTCCACGTAATGTAAGCCCCAAGAGAAGGACATGTGTGTTTTATTCCCCTGTCTACTTCCAGCACCTAGTGAACACTCAAATATCCATTGCATAAGTAAGTAAACAAGAGTCAAAATCTTGAAGGCTACTGCTTGCTACTCTCTGCCAGACATGTTTCACATATCATCTTTACAATAGTCTACTAAGTAGACATTAACTACATTGATTTTTTTCCATAAAAAAAAGGAAATGGAGGATTAGAATTAGACTGGCTTTGGCAATGCCACTTAATGATAGATCAGTGGTGCAAATACCTTTCTTTCTGTCACTAAGTCTATGTTTAAATACAGTCTTTTACTTTATAATCTCAATATGTAATTACCTCATCTGTACTGGATGTATTTGTGGGACAAGAAAACCACAATCTCCCTTAATGATTAGTTCATCTGCTGTGGCATTTTTCATGCTGAATTATAATGGGTCTTGTAACCTGCATGCCTTTTCCCTCATTCTGAGCTCCTCAAGGACAGTGTATTATTCTTTATACTGAAAAACTTCCACGATGTTCAACCACAAGTTTATGAGTGAATTAAATGGGTTGAGGATCAAGGTCATATTAGCTTTCCAAAGCAAAAGAATAAAAAACAGGCTTTTTCCTACAGGAAGTATTCTGGGACAGATGGTGGCATTATACAGTTGTACACATATTGTATAAGTCTGTAGCAACATACAGACTTGTACAATGTCCTACAACTTTAGTGAACTTATCAAAACTTTCAGCTGATGAATAAAAAATCTGAGTAAAAGAAAAGGTAAGTGATCTACTGAAAGTCACACTACCCTTTTGCACTTAGCAATGAGCCTATTAATTGTTGACGCACAGTCACATAATAAGTAAAGATCTCATGTCGAAACTAAGGATTTTATTTTTCAGATACTGCCACTGAACAGCTATATTTGAATATTGTGTACACTGGTGAGACATTTAGCAGAAGATGTATATGAGTTCAACATTCCCTCTCAGATCACTATTTAACTCAACCATGAAATAGAAATGGAAAAAATAAATAAATCAAAAACAGTTTTACCACAGGAATCAGGGAAAGTTGTCATCGAAATGCTACCATCTTCAAGGAAATGCTAACTGGTACCATGCATATAAAGCCAATGTCATGCTCTAGAAAGAGATAAAATGCACAGGGACTCTATTTTCTTTCTGTGGCTCAACAGCATTTGAAAGAAAGGATGATAGAAGACTGCAGAATACACGTGGCATCTTTGCCAAATAAACAAAAAAAAGCCTTGTGTCTGAGGTGATAGTAGCCCAGAACAGGAGGCTGGACAAATGGTCTAGTCTGGAGCCTGACCAACAGAAAGCTCAAAGTGAATAACAGATCATAATAAGGTAGCTTGAAGTAAAACACGGAAACAAGTGGGTCAGGCAAGTCCTGATAGAGCTGTCCCAGACCCAAATCCGCCTCCTGCCCCTGAAGCTTCTAGCACTAAAAAGATAATATACAGTGTACTTCTATCCCCCAGCTCTCCAGGAAACAATTAACTCAAAGGAAGAATTCTAACAGCAGTTTCTCAGTGAGGAAAGTCCAGAACTTACACCCTATGTTTAGGGTCAAACACTATCCCGAGAGGAGGGCATGAATTTGAGTAGGAATATGGCTATTACTGCATGCTCTTTTCCAAAAAACTAGAATCAGCCTAATGCCCACCAGAAAAATATTTTTAAATAAATTATGGTTCATCCATACAATGTAATTCATGTAGTTATTAAAAATAATTTTAAAAGATTAACATGAAGAAATATTTAAACTAAAAATCTGGTTTAAAAGCACTGCTTACACAGTAATTTTTTAAATGTATCTGTAAAACTGTACATATATCCATAAATTTAAAACCCGATTGATTAATACTAACATGAAATCATTGGTCACATCACCCCTCTGCTTAAGAGGTATCAGTAGCTTCCTATTACATTTAAGAAAAGGTTGACCTCCTCAACATGGCCCTCTAGGTCTTTCTTGTTAAGTACTATCCTTACAGTACTATCCTTGCAGCCCCATTCACATTACACGCTTCCCCCACTACTCTCCAAGCTTTGGATATTTTTTTCAGTGCTTAAAATATGACCTGATTCTTGCAACTTAGGTTGTTGGAACTGTCTCCCAATCCAGTCTCCTTTGGTAAGGCACCCCTACTCTTTGTATACACACATACTTTGCATACACACTATTCCTTCATCATAGGAACAGTTACTTAATACTCGGAGCTCAGGTCAAATCATCACATATTCAAAGAAACATTCTCTGATAACTTTACCCCAATTCCATCTAATAGCTCTCCCTCCTTCTCATCCACATTTCTCACTACACTTAAATAATATTTACTTGTTGAAATTATGACACTCAATGAAAGATGTGACCTGTCTTGTTTCCTTTATATGTAGCATGGCTCCTTGTATATTGTAAGCACTCAAAATATATTTAAATGAATAATATAGCTGGTATCTCTTAGGCACTCACTTGTTTTATGTGACTTACCTATATTAACTTCACCATAATCCAAGAAGTCCCAGTCCAGGACTCTTGCCTGGAAAATCCCATGGATGGAGGAGCCTGGTGGGCTGCAGTCCATGGGGTTGCTGAGGGTCGGACATGACTGAGCAACTTCACTTTCACTTTTCACTTTCATACATTGGAGAAGGAAATGGCAACCCACTCCAGTGTTCTTGCCTGGAGAATCCCAGGGACGGAGGAGCCTGGTGGGCTGCCGTCTATGGGGCTGCACAGAGTCAGACACAACTGAAGTGACTTAGCAGCAGCAGCAGCAATCCAAGAAGTGGCTTCTATTCCAATCCCTGTTTTGAAGATTATGAAGCCATGGCATTGACATAGTGAATTTATTCAAAATCGCATCATAAGTAGAGCAAGGATTCAAACTCAGGCTTAATAAATTATGTTCCTAACCACTAATAATAGCAAACATTTCTTACATAACATATATAATGAGCCAGATATTCTACTAAATGTTTCACATATATTGACTCATTTTAGCCTCATAACAAGCCCAGGAAGTAAGCACTACTACAATCTGTATTTTATAAATGAAAAAATTGGGGCACAGGGATGTTTAAGCAACTTTCCCTGGTCGTGTGACTACTAAATGGAAGAATAAGAACCTGAATCCCAACATTCCACTGTGATTACTACTCTACACTCCCTTCACATGGCAACAAAGAAAGGGAAGGAGGGAAGGAACTTTCCTTGGTGTAGAAATTATGAATGATTTATTGACTTTTATTGTCTACAAATGTGACAAATATGTTTTCATAATGAGAAAAGGGTCTTTTAAAAAATTATAATGTAAAATAAGTAACCCTTGGTGTAAAAATATTCATAAAATCATAAACATATGACTTGGAAATTTGAGTGTTTCTCTGATCAAAATCACTGCAGATGGTGATTGCAGCCATGAAATTAAAAAATGCTTAGTCCTTGGAAGGAAAGTTATGACCAACCTAGATAGCATATTCGAAAGCAGAGATATTACTTTGCAAAAAAGGTCTGTCGAGTCAAGGCTATCGTTTTTCCAGTGATCATGTATGGATGTGAGAGTTGGACTGTGGAGAAAGCTGAGTGCCGAAGAACTGATGCTTTTGAACTGTGGTGTTGGAGAAGACTCTTGAGAGTCCCTTGGACTGCAAGAAGATCCAAACAGTCCATTCTGAAGGAGATCGGCCCTGGGATTTCTTTGGAAGGAATGATGCTAAAGCTGAAACTTCAGTACTTTGGCCACCTCATGCGAAGAGTTGACTCATTGGAGAAGACTCTGATGCTGGGAGGGATTGGGGGCAGGAGGAGAAGGGGACGATCGAGGATGGGATGGCTGGATGGCATCACTGAGTCGATGGACAGGAGTTTGGGTGAACTCTGGGAGTTGGTGATGGACAGGGAGGCCTGGAGTGCTGCAATTCATGTGGTCACAAAGAGTCGGACACGACTGAGCGACTAAACTGAACTGAACTGATCCAGTTTGCTGATGTTTGTATATCCTCCACAATACTGACAAGTGGATTTCCAGCCTCTTGTAGATGGAAATCCAGGGCTGTCTGATGATCTATATGGACCTCAAGACTCCTTGGCTCTTTACTCACTGAGCCATCAAGGAAGCCCTCTCACAAGACACTGTGGCTGATCTACCCATGAACTGAGGGATATCATCTCCTCAGCATTTCAACAGCAGATGACTGTGATAAAATCAAAAGATTCCTTTTTAAAATAATTTCACACTGAGTTGATGCTGTGAGATACTGGAGAAACTAAGCTCTCTCAAAGAAAATTATTTTCTGAAATAAGACATCAGCCTCACATGGATTACTTTCTGAACCTCTAAAGAGCAGATGGAGTAAAATATTTTAACTTCAGTAACTAAGATCATTGATAATAATTAAGATCTTCCTCTTCAACACTGAAAAAAATATTTTTGTGTACTGTACTTTTTAAAACTGGTCTTGTGGTGGCTCCTTAATTGTCTCCTTTTCTGTAGAAATGGAGGCTCCTTCCCCATTGCCCCCCAAGGACCCTGTATGTAAATATTTCCACCATAGCAGCTTCAACAATTTATGATCCTCATTACCTATGTGCTTGCTCCTCTCTTATTCTTATTTTTATTTTGTTTTCTTATATTTATTTTGTAGCATCTAATACTCATTTTAAGAACATTAGGCTCCTAAAAAAAAAAAGTAATAACTTACAATCACTTAAGAAACATCATTTCTAAACAAAAAAAGTAATTTTATAATAGCTTAAATTCTCTATTTGATTTCAACCTATTAAAACAGATATATGTAAGTTCATTTTTTAAAAAGAATTCCCCTCCTTAGCACTTCTTATACTCATTTCACCTACTTTGTTGTTTCTAATGCCCACAAACTATCCTGGGAAAAAATCCTCCCCTCAGCCCTTTCCCCAGAGCACCTCGAGTTCTCTTCTTTTACCTTTCCCGTCATTCTGTTTTCAAACTACCAAAGAATTGATCTGGCAAAGACAGAAGGTGGAAAAACTAGTATATTTGAAAGGTAATTTTTATCATGATATAGCCAACCTTTGTGTCAAAAGTTTAACAACTTTCTTTTGGAGTTTCCTTTTCCTTTTCCTATCCCCAAACTCTTATTTAGCATGACCTGTAGCTACTGTCCTTCCTTCCATACCAGTGACTTGAAACAGACTCAAAAACTTTAATGAGGAGTTATCATGAAACTATTTTAAGACTAATTCTAAGTGGAGAATAAAGGTCATAATACCGCTACAGCAGCTAAAAGCACTTTCGCTGACATTATCTAAATTTCACAGAACTCTAGAGACATAGGCAATTATTTTGATTATGCTTCTATAGATAAAGTGTTTTAGGCACAATGAGTAGAATAATGGAGGTCAATCATTGCTTGCACCAAGAATAGACTTATATCTACTAGTATTCATGGGAGACCAATTTGGATGACAAGATTTGGCCTTCAAAAAGGTTAATTTATCACCTTTCTCTTGCCCAACAGGAAAACCCCAAAGACTTGGCTATTTTCATTAGTTGTACTAATGAAAGTTGAAGCTGTGTTCTTTAAGTCACACATACTACTATGCAAAAAAAAAAAAAAAGCTTTCTCTAAATATAAACAGTTGATAGCCAACATTATTATGACAGCTTTACTTAAATTCTGTATAATTTTTTTAAAAAAGGTTTATTTTCATTGGGAAAAACCCTTTAAACTGTTGATTAATCCAAATAATTGGAAGATTCTTTTAAAAGTTGATATCTGAATCACATACACGTATCACAACTCTGGAATACATTCTCAGTTCAGTTCAGTTCAGTCGCTCAGTCATGTCTGACTCTTTGCAAGCCCATGAACCGCAGGACGCCAGGCCTCCCTGTCCATCACCAACTCCCGGAGTTCACTCAGACTCATACCCATCGAGTCCGTGATGCCATCCAGCCATCTCATCCTCTGTCGTCCCCTTCTCCTCCTGCCCCCAATCCCTCCCAGCATCAGAGTCTCTTCCAATGAGTCAACTCTTTGCATGATGTGGCCAAAGTACTGGAGTTTCAGCTTTAGCATCATTCCTTCCAAAGAAATCCCAGGGCTGATCTCCTTCAGAATGGACTGGCTGGATCTCATACATTCTAGAAGTGTGTAAAAGCCTTTACTCAAAATTCATCTAGACCATTGCCCTTGAAGTCACACTTTAGAATTTGCTACTCTTCCGTTTAGCTTCATATTTTTGTCCCAGTTACTCTTCACTAGAATTTCTGCACTATTGACTCATTCAGACTACTTGGTTTAAACTCGAATGAAGAAAAAGGCGCCAATATTTTCTTTGGGAGGTGGAAGCCCAGGACTTCATGGATAAAAGGAAAAGAGAACTGAAACAAGGAAGGGGATAGTATAATATGAGGCTATGTGTTATCACACATGCTTTCCCATCACAACAGCCTGCAAAAAGACACAGCAGATCATTCAACAGGTATGTCCACACAACATCCAGCATTTCTCTAGAAGGATTCCAAAGGGAATGAGGGTCTTGGAGTCTTGATGAAAGTGAAAGTCACTCAGTCATGTCCAACTCTTTGTGAGCCCATGGACTCTACAGTCCATGGAATTCTCCAGGTGAGAATATTGGAGTGGGTAGCCTTTCCCTTCTCCAGGGGATCTTTCCAACCCAGGGATTGAAACCAGGTCTCCCACATTACAGATGGACTTTTTCCAGCTGAGCCACAAGGGAAGCCCAAAAATACTGGGGTCTTGATAGAAAGAAAAAAAGAGAAAAATTTTACCTAGCTCCCCTCTGTCTCACATTTCACATAGTTCTCCCCAAGGAGAACTAAATTCCCTGAACTTTCACATTTCACTATCTATCCCCTGAGACAGTTCAGAAATAAAAAACCCTTGCCTCTAATGTGGCACATTAACCAAGTTCAAAAATACAAGGGTGATCTAATACAAGTATAGCGATGACCAAGAGATAAAGGCAGAAAGAAGCAATTTGATGATACAGTGTTATTATTACAATACAGACTCTTAGGACATAATTATGATTATACTCACTTGCTGAAGATGCCACAACTCTTGAGCAAGAAATGCTCTGGTCTTTCTCAGCTGACTGATCAATATATTTAGGGATCAAACAGGGATCACACAAGATGTACTGAAGTCCAGGTCCTGACCTATAGCTAAGCCAAGGTAATAAACCTGAGAGAGCCAGAAACAGAAATAGTCAGAGGTTGAGTACAAACCCAAGGCCTTAGAGAGTACTAAAAATTGAAGTTGAGAAAACCAGAAGCAAATACCAAAGCTGAGGTCACTGATGGCTTCAAGGTTGGTTGATGAAGTCCAAGACTAAAAGCAGAAAGAAAAAAAAAGTAGAGCCAAAACAAAAGAGAGATAATGTGGGCTGATTCCCATGCAACTGCCTTAAAAGTGCTGAGAAGATGGGACTTGTCTTTATACGCCATTAGGCATGTGGCAGATGGATAATCTAGTCTCTCTTAAAAATTATAGCATCTCTAAAGAACTAAACAGACATTTCTCCAAAGAAGACATATGGATGGCTAACAAACACATGAAAAGATGCTCAACATCACTCATTATCAAAGAAATGCAAATCAAAACCACAATGAGGTACCATTTTACGCCAGTCAGAATGGCTGTGATCCAAAAGTCAACAAGCAATAAATGCTGGAGAGGGTGTGGAGAAAAGGGAAGCCTCTTACACTGTTGGTGGGAATGCAAATTAGTACAGCCACTATAGAGAACAGGGTGGAGATTCCTTAAAAAATTGCAAATAGAATTGCCTTATGACCCAGCAATACCACTGCTGGGCATACACACTGAGGAAACCAGAATTGAAAGAGACACATGTACCCCAATGCTCATTGCAGCACTATTTATAACAGCCAGGATATGGAAGCAACCTAGATGTCCATCAGCAGATGAACGGATAAGAAAGCAGTGGTACATATACACAATGGAGTATTACTCAGCCATTAAAAAGAATACATTTGAATCAGTTCTAATGAGGTGGATGAAACTGGAGCCGATTATACAGAGTGAAGTAAGCCAGAAAGAAAAACACCAATACAGTATACTGACACATATATATGGAATTTAGAAAGATGGTAGTGTTAAACCTGTACGCGAGACAGCAAGAGAGACACAGATGTGTAGAACAGCCTTTTGGACTCTGTGGGAGAGGGAGAGGGTGNGTATACTGACACATATATATGGAATTTAGAAAGATGGTAATGATAAACCTGTACGCGAGACAGCAAAAGAGACACAGATGTATAGAACAGCCTTTTGGACTCTGTGGAAGGGGGAGAGGGTGGGATGATTTGGGAGAGTAGCATTGTAACATGTATGATATCATAAGTGAAACGAATCGCCGGTCTAGGTTCGATGCAGGATGCAGGATACTTGAGACTGATACACGGGGGTGATCCAGAGAGATGGTGTGGGGTTGGGGGGGAGGAGGGGTCGGGATTGGGAGCTCATATACACTCGTGGCTGATTCATGTCAACGTATAGCAAAATGAATACAGTATTGTAAAGCAAAACAAACTAAAAAATAAAAATTAAAAAAAAAAGAAAATATATGGGAATAGAAGACTAAAAAAAAAAAACCTTTTAGAAATGAGCTTTTCATAACCTAACTGTCCTTTGTCCATGCCAGCTTGCCAACTACAATGAAGTCATACTTTCATCAAGCACACCATTCAATTAGTCAATATATTATATCAAAAGCCAACTCTGATCAAAGAACTACAGTTAGAACCTCATCATACAGGTCTTATTTAAATAGTCTGAGCCCCTGCCTTCATGAATTTTGTAGCCTGGTGGGGTATATAGATAATTGATAAACAAGCATATATTTACAATTGTGAACTGCTGTGAATTAAATGAACAAGACAGTGACAGAGAAAAGCAGGGAAGAAGGGAGAATACACTTAAATACTGCTGTCAGGGAAGAACTTCTAAAGGAGTTACCAATTAGGATGATATCTGAAGCATGAGACAAAAAAAAAAAAGCAGCACTAGTGGAAGTCTCCTTTACCAAGGTGACAGCATGTCCAAGTCCCCAAAGCCAGACGTGGTTAAGAAACAGGAAGAGGCCAGCAGGACTGAAATACAACGTGAGAGGAAGATGGAACGAGCCTGTTAGGCCTTGATTGCAATTTGAATTTTAACTCCAAGATGAAGCCATTAGTGGGCTTAATCATTTTAGTTTCAATGACTTAAAACCTTCATCCTGCTTAGCTGCTGGAAATCTTCTCTTAAGAGATTACTCAGATATGACCAAGGATCCCCGGAGGGCAGTTAAATGTTCCACAGATATGTCCTGTTTTCATTTGCTGCCTCAAATCCTGTCCTTCCGTAGATCACCATCTGAAGGGCTTGGATTACTGTCACCCTTCAGTATCTACTATTTTCCCTTGTCTTGCTTTCCCCCAAGCTTAAATAGCATTGCTAAAACAGACTGCAATTTTAATGGACTTCACTGAAAGTTTGAGGTAAGTGAAAGAGAAGTATTAATAGAACCCAGGGAGTAACTTGTAACCACTGGTTGTTTGTTGTTGTTTTAGTTGCTAAGTCATATCTGACTCTTTATGACTCCATGACTGAAGCCCACCAGGCTCCTCTGTCCATGAGATTTCCCAGGAAAGAATACTGGAGTGGGTTCCCGTTTCCTTCTCCATCTATTATTAAAACTCACAGACCTAGATACATCTTTGGATTTGGACAGTCCCAAGTGGTCCCAAACCACTCTGTGATACAGTGAAGCCAGATTGCTTTCAATCATCCCGCCCTGCTTCTTGTTTCCTATCCTGAGATCAGTCTATTCCAAAGTTGATTGATGACACAAATGAATTACCTTCAAAGGAAAAGTTAACCCCCAAGGTCTTCTCACCCATATGGTGAGATCCACCCCATGATACTTATCTGCATTGGAAGCCAACAACCCAACATCAATAAAGGCTGAACTCAGAGAGTGTTTGAAATATTATCATGCCAGTCTAGTTTGAGATTATCCAAACTAAGTCTAATTCTTTCCCATAATCCAAGATAAAGATCAGGCTTGCTATACATCCTTCTTGCATGGTCTCTGTACAAATGATGAAGCAGCAAATTATGGGCATAGTTCTAAACAGACACAATTCTCTCAAGGATGGCATTATAGCTCTGCAACCCTATACAACTGTGCAACCCTATCCTATAGACCATCTTTAGTTATATCACAGAGTAGTTTCCTTACTTCAAATAACACTGCCTCGTGAAATCTTCAAGTTTGGAGTATGTCTCCATTTTACTTTTGCATAACAAAAGATTTATTTTGGTTCCTCCAAAACAAAGACATAATTTGAACCAAAGGTACATTCAAGTCTCCACTCTCAGCAAAACAGAAAATGCTTAAAGCTTAAAAATATGTAATCTTCTTTTCTAATTTAAAAGAACAAAACTATTGTATTTGCCTTCACTAAGAATGTAAGCTTGTCTTAAATGTAAGTCACTGCAGTGGAACAGCTCTCCTCAAACTCTAGTTCCAAGGATTCTCTTTGGTCTCCTACCTTTTACCTGATTGTTGTTGCTTCACTTTGATTCAAGTTCATGTACTTATACACCCATGGGGACAATTTTTGCACTTAAGGAGGGCAACTACCTGGTTTTCACATCAGTTCTCCTTGTCAGCTTCATCCCATCATGTGATTCAACTCCTGAGACCCCAGCTGAGCTCAGAATTCTGTTCACGCACCACCCCAGCCTCCAGCATCACCTGAAAGATAAATTGGAGCTGTTATTCTCAAACAGTCAAGAATTTGAAGAACTCCTCTGTGAAATGATGTTGTGATGTACACACGGCAGCATCTCAGAAGCCCACACAACCACATCTTCACTGGCTTTCAGTGGTTTGCAGGGGATCTGCAAGTTTTACTAAGCATGGGGAAATATAGGCTTGAAGCTTTCAATGCCAAGTTCCCTAGGCTTCAGTACTGCCACCTAGTACCCCACCGCCTCACCCACCCTGACCTTTGCCCAGTAGCCAGTCATCATGGCTGGTGTTTTATTCCAGAGCTACCTTTTCCCACAGCTATTCTAATAGTGCCCTCTAGTGGTAGGTGGTTAAAATGCAATTAAAGAAGCAGGATTGAAGACTCACACCATAAACGTTCAACTTAATTCACTGCCTACCAAGTGCCTGCAGTCCATGGGGTCGCACACGGTCAGATATGACTGAGTGATTGAACAACAATCAAGTGCCTAGGGACTGTCCTAGAGATATTCACCTCTGACCTGGAAACTTTCTAGGTCTCTGCCTTGCCCAGATACCTGGATACATACAATAAAAGTCAGACTTTTTCTTCCAACTGGGAAGTCTACTTATCAGAGACCAACTAGACTGTCAAATAGTACTAGGTAAATAGTATCATCAACTATAGCCCCACGATTAGCCACAGACATCAAGAAGGGGCAGGGACAAGGGCTTGTAGCTCTCCATCCAGCGCTACACATTACTATGTCAAGTAACTGTGGTTTCTCTCAGAGACTTTGAAATAAATGGATCTAATTCTATTGTCTCAGTTTTGGGAAGCACTTGAATATAAACTTTTTAATAGCTCTTTGTTTCTTATTAAGCCCTGGAAAGTGTTTAAAGTTCATGTTTTCTAGTCTGAGTGCTATTAACTAGTTTGGGGTGTTGAGAACAAGCTGTTAGACAGTCAGGATGTCCAACTCTGCCTCTGAAGAGGAGGCCGCTGCCCTGTAATCACCATGCCATGAAGCTTAATGAAAGGCTAAACCTCCTCATTCTGATGTAGCAGAGCAGGGACAGGCACTCATTCAAGAATAATTGTATACTCACACATGGAGAGCAGTTTTACAAACCGATGATTATCATTTCTCTTCAATTTCCCACAAAAACCATCAGGGCAAATATTGTCAATGGCCCCATTTATATTTCCCCATCCCATTTGTCACCACCATGCTATGAATTCCAAATAAATGCACTGTCTCTGGAGAAGGTGTATAAGACAAAGAAGTAATAAGTTCCCCTGGAGATGATGATACACTGTCAGATTTGGGAAGCAATGCCTGCTACCCTCAAATACCTTCATATGTTGATGTTCCCAAAATGTTTATATGTTACAATTTAATTAACTATTCTCTGTAAGAGGCATTTGGGCTATTTCCAATTTTTCAATAACAACAAAATCCTGCAATTCAGTGAATGATTTTAAATTGAATTTCTTTTTCTTTTATGGTAAATTTTTGGTTGAAGCATATGGACAATTTTTAACTCTTTTTGGATAACATTTTTAATTTTTTTGTAGAAATACTAAATCCTCTAACAGTGCTGCCAACAATAAATACACTGCCTAAAATCCTCTCAATATTAAATTTTATCGTGATCATTAATTTTTGTTAGTATAATGGTTATATTCAAGCTGTTTTAGTTCACATTGCTAGGACAGTCCTGTAAACTTCTATGTGATGGAAGCTTCTGAATATCCCCGATATAAACATCTAGGCAAGATAAAACTCATGCTAAATCCTACTTGGACTAATAGATGTATTAATGTAGTCTTGTGATAAACAGAAATTATTCTTTTCTAGGACAAAGTTATTCAATGAATATGCAGTGAATTAAAAACATTCTAAAGGGATTTGTCTTGGGTATAGTGGGAATTTCCTTTTGTCAACATTCCTTATTGCTATGATAGCAAATTAGGCAAAATCAAACATATTCGCTATCTTTCAACTTTCATGATCTCTGATGAGTAGCTAGAGGGTTTTTAAATAGTGCAAATTAAGGCAATTTTTAAAGAGCTGAGTGGGTTTAATCTATCTAAAGCTATTTTTATGATTCACTAATGCAAACAATAAATGAAGCTAAGATAGAGTTATAATATAAAGGAATTTTATTTATGCCTTTGGCTGCCACTAAAATCTGAAGGGAACACAAAGGTGTAGTCCTAGTATCTTTTCATAAAGAACAAGATTATGAAAAATTTCACGGTCATATATCCATGGCTATGACTCTTTGGTCATAGGCTTAAACAGACCTGAAATTGTTCCTAGGAGTACAAACATCTTTATTATTCTAGCTTCTATTCTGTTATTACTTCAGAGAATATGAAATGAGAGCTGGCTGGACAAATATTTTCAAAGTTTGCATACAAATACATTTTAATGCAATACCACAAGTATGTCCTTGATCTATTCTCTCCAAAGTTTTATCTATAAATGAACCAGTAGGCACACTTATAAATGGAAGAGAGACAAAGAGCTTAGGATAGAAGATACACTGGACAATAGATTCCAGATCCAAAAAGAACCCATTTGGACCATAAATGGGGGAAATGAGGACAGTGGTATCTAGTTGAGGCAACTGTTGTTTGAGGGGGAGGGCAGTGAAGTTCAGTATATGCAAGGAACACTGAGGCAAAGGATTCCATGAGGTCTTCCTGTTGCTTGCCAGCAATAACACACAGGCTCCTGTTTACTGATTTCAAGTCATGAAACGGCCAAAGCAAGCTTGTATTCAATACCCCTTACTCCTCGCCCTTCCTTAGCCACTTACAGAGCACAGATTATTTTCTGCCTCTCTGAAGTAAAACAGTATATTTTCTTATGATCAAACGTGTAGTAAAGAATTGGCCTTTGCCCATAGAGAGATGGCTTGTTCTCTTGGCTTCTGCAAGGTAATTTATGTCATATCTGGTAGGAGTATCTTTGTTTAGGTGAAAGTTGGCCACAATGGCTTTTAGGGTGTGGCCAGTCAGACCCAATAGAAGTGGGGCCAGCTATGCTGGAAAGACCAATTGAGATTTAAGATGGGGGGTTTGAGTCATTCAGTTTCAGCTGACCTGGAGACAGAGATCAATGATGCGAGCAATCAATCATACCCACATAATCCCCAAATAAAAACCATGGAATGAAACTCATGAGAGAGTCCTTGGTTGGCAGTACTTTCCATGTATCATCATACATGAAGGCCAAGAGAGTAACACTTTCGAATTCCATGCAGAGAACAACAGACGTTTCAGCTGGAATCCTTGAGGCTCTGCCTTACGGGTCTCTTCCTTCAGCTAATTTTCCTCCCAGTTTATAAAGATAAAATTCACAGATAACAGCGTAAATTTAAAAGATACAACATGATTATCTGATATACACATATATATTGCAAAATGATTACCACAATAAGGTTAGTGACACATACATCATCTCACATGGGTACCATTTTCCTTTGGCTGAGTTTTTTGTGTATCCTTTCCTGTAATAAACCTCAACCATGAATATAATAGACAAGTGAATTCTGTGAGCGCTTCTAGAAAGTTATCTAACCTAAGTGTGGCTTGGGGGACCCTCCAAACTTATAGTTGGTGTCAGAAGTAAGAGAACTCTGTGGATTGTACTTTCAAACCTTACAGCTTTGCTAACTCTGAGTATGTACATCTGCTATATAAGTTTTGAGGTTCCTTAAAAAACACATCACCTGCGTGCCTGTTAAAAAATGCTCTATATGCATGGGAGCCAATTTGCCTTAGTCTATGTAAAATTCAAGTTCACTGCTTTGATATGAGGGCTACCTTGTTATATGAGAGAATGCTAGAGAACTAGAGTTTTTAATTTCTTTTTATTTTTTTAAAGGGTGAAATTTTTTGTGTTTTATAACAGCTCATGCAGACCTTTGAGAATATTCTCCTTAAGCATTAGAAACAGAACCATAATTTCAGGTAAGTACCGTACTAGGTGCTAATTGCAGTTGGTCAGTAATCTCACAAAGAAATATGTGAAAAGTACTATATAGTAATAAAAATCAGGCACTCCACTTATTAGCTGCTGCTTCATTCTCTTAATTTTCTCATCTTCCTGACCTATTGAAATAGTATTTATTTTTTCTAACATATGTTCCAGATACCCCAGAGATTATTGTATCCATTCAATATTCTTTACTAGGAGATATGCCTAAAGTAAATTTAATCCATTGTTAGAAAAAATGGAAAATTGACTTTTTAAAAAGAAAAAGCCTCCTATTGCTCAGCAGAAAAGAAAAATTGGATCCTTATTTGATACCATATATAAAAACAACTCAAAATGGGTTAAAACAATTAAATATAAGACCTGAAACTGTAAAACCATTAGAAGAAAACACACGGAAAAAGTTTCCTGACATTGGTCTGGGCAATGATCTTTTCAATATGACAGCAAACAAAAACAGAAATGGTCAAATGGGATTGCAGCAAACTAAAAAGTTTCTGTGCAACAAAGGAAACAGAGAGAAGAGACAATGTATAGATTAGGAGAAAATATTATAATCAATATATCTAATAAGTGGTTAATATACAAAGTGTATAAGGAATTCAAACACCTAGATAGCAAGAAAACCCAATTTTAAAATAAGTGAAGGACCTGAACAAACATCTCAAAAAAAGATACACAGATGGTCAACAAGTATATGAAAAAATGCCCAACATCACTAATCATCAGGAAATACAAATCAGAACCACAATGAGATACCACTTCACACCTATTGGAAAGGTGAGTTTCAAAAAGACAAGACACAACCTGTGCTGGCAAGGATGTGGATAATTAAATAAAGAAAATGTGGTATCAGTATATAATGGAAAAACATTATGCCTTAAAAAACAAGGAAATCTTGTCATTTGCAACAACAAAAAGGAACTTGGAGGATATTATGCTAAGTGATGTAGAAAGTCAGACATGGAAATAAGCCAGACGTAGAAACTTAGATATTGCTTAATTTCACTTACATATGGAATCTAAAAATGTAGGGTAAGGTGAGTATAATAATCATGTACAATATACTCAAAATTTGCTGAGAACAGATTTAACTGTTCTCACCAAAAAATTAGTGAAAGTGAAAGTTGCTCAGTTGTGTCCACCTCTTTGCGACCCCATGGACTGTCCATGGAATTCTCCAGGCAAGAATACTGGAGTGGGTAGCCTTTCCCTTCTCCAGGGATCTTCCCAACCCAGAGATCGAACCCAGGTCTCCTACATTTCAGGCAGATTCTTTACCAGTAGAGCCACATACAAAATAACACAAAAGTTAGGCAAGTCATATCCATGCTTAGGTCCTAATCAAAAGGTTGATTTTTAATCAGCCTTTTTTACTCATAGTCGATTCTATTTTATAACCCAGTTTGAAAATCACTGCTAATGGTCTGTTAAACTCAGCCATAATATCCAGGAACCACTACTGATATTCTGTTTCTTTCATCTCTACCAAAAGCCATAAGGTCATCTGGTATTTTATCTGCCTTCCACATTCTTGGAGCAAACTTTATATCATGTATCCTCACCACTGGATAACTTGTGCTCCATCTTTCTAACTTCCAATAATAGATTCTTCACCAACCACTGTTCTTATTAAAGCCAATGCCACGTAGTTTC
Source organism: Neotragus moschatus (assembly GCA_006410615.1). Classification (NCBI taxonomy): domain Eukaryota; kingdom Metazoa; phylum Chordata; class Mammalia; order Artiodactyla; family Bovidae; genus Neotragus; species Neotragus moschatus. The sequence continues at coordinate 298,294 of SJYA01001229.1, read as the reverse complement.
AGTTTTTATTATAGCAGGTCTGGACATAGTGTCCTCGGTTTAGGCAAGTCTTTTTATGGGGAAAAAAAAAAAAGTGATGCAAAACTCTCATTGGCTTACAACAATGGACACTGTTTTATTGTTCACAGCACATCCATTCCGGGATCCAGGCTGAAGGGAAGCCCACACCACGCATATAGGTTTGTGGTGAAAGGGAAATAGATTGGCAGAACCATGGAATGACAAAGTTTCTCATGAAAAGAAGCATATGCCACTTCTGTTGATTGTTGACTGTCCAAAACAGTTACAAAGGCTTGTCTTACGTCAATGAAGTAAAAGATAACCTTCAGACAGAGGCAGACAATAAATATCTTGGACAAAGATAAAACCTACCATACCACTGTTTATAGCTCTAATGTATTTTTACTTAACCATTGACCACAACAGTGAGGTATAATGGGTGTTGAGACTATAATAATAATAATAATAATAATAATAATAAAAACTTAACTACTCCTTTTTAATTACAAAGGAATTTTCAAGGCATATTGCCTTTGTTCAGTAAGTGAACAAGTGTAGAAGTCATGCAAAAATAACATGGCCTCCCTGACTGCTGTTCCATCCTTCTCTGATCTTTCTATAATTGCTTTGTATAGTCAAACAAAAAATTACCACAAACCTAAGTGACTCAAAATAATACTCATCTATTATCTCTAGTTCTGTAAGTCAAAAATTCTCTGCTTCACATCTCACAGGTCAAAGTGTTAACCACCTGAGCTCTTGTCAGAGTGCTGAACAGAGCCCTCCTAACCTTACTCAGGTTGTTAGCAGAATCCAATTCCTAACAGTTATGAGACTGAGATCACCCCTTCCTTGCTAACTGTCAGCTGGAACCCCCTCCTTCAGCTCTTAAGGGCCACCCACATTTTCTCACTTCACCCTCTCTGCTTTTAAGGACCTATGTGATAAAATCAAGCCCACCTAGATGATAGTCCCATCTCAAGGTCAATTTGCCATATAACGGAATATAATCACAAGATTGATACTTTACCACATTCAGAGGTTCCAGTGATTAGGGTAGGAATTTCTGAGGGTCGTTTGAGAAATCCTACCTAAACAGACTTAAAATGGATTGTAAAATGACTGTGTATATATCAAATCATTTTTCTTTTCAGTAATCATTCATGTCTCAGTAGAGCTAGTGACATAAAACCCAGACTCTTTCTCTTGCTATATGAAGACCTGTTATATTGCTTGGAGCCAAACTAAGAACTTAACATTTCATTAACTTTCAAAATAAACTTTCAAAATCAGGGTGGTCTATTCTCTTTTGTAAATTCATGTTGGTTGTTTCTACCTCTACTCTTTGTTGGTATTTTGTGCATATGATCCTTCAAGTTAGACTTCAACAGTACATGAACCAAGAACTTCCAAATATACAAAATGGATTTAGAAAAGGCAGAGGAACCAGAGATCAAATTGACAACATCGATTAGATCACAGAAAAAGCAAGAGAGTTCTAGAAAAATGTCTATTTCTGTTTCACTGACTACACTAAAGTCTGACTGTGTGGATCACAATAAACTGGGGGAAATTCTTAGAAGAGAATATTAGACCACCTTATCTGCTGCCTGATAAACCTGCATGTAGGTCAAGAAGCAACAAATAAAACTGGACATGGAACAAAGGACTGGTTCCAAATTGGGAAAGGGGTACATCAAAGCTGTATATTGTCACCCTGTTTATTTAACTTATGTGCAGAGTATATCATGAGAAATACTGAGCTGGATGAAGCACAAGCCGGAATCAAGATTGCCAGGAGAAATATCAATAACCTCAGATATGCAGATGATACCACATTAAAGGCAGAAAATGAAGAGGAACTAAAGAACTTCTTGATGAAGGTAAAAGAGGAGAGTGAAAAAGCTGGTTTAAAACTCAACATGCAAAATATAAAGATCACGGCATCTGTTTCATAGCAAATAGATGGAGAAACAGTGGAAACAGTGACAGACTTTATTTTCTTGGGCTCCATAATCGCTGCAGAGGGTGACTGAAGCCATGAAATTAAAAGATGCTAGCTCCTTGGAAGAAAAGCTATGACAAACCAAGATGGCATATTAAAAAGCAGAGATGTGACTTTGCTGATAAAGGCCTGTCTAGTCAAATCCATGAATTGTCCAGCAGTCACGTATGGATGTGAGAGTTGTATCATAAAGATGCCTGAGCACTGAAAAACTGACAGTTTTGAAATGCGGTGCTGGATAAGACTCTTGAGAGCCCCTTGGATAGCAAGGAAACCAAACCAGCCAGTCCTAAAGGAAATCAATCCTGAATATTCATTGAAAGGACTGAAGCTGAAGCTCCAACTCTTTGGCCACTTGGTGCAAAAAGCCAACTCATTGGAAAAGACCCTGATGCAGGGAAAGATAGAGGCAGGAGAAAAAAGGTGATGACAGAGGATAAAATGTTTGGATGACATCACCGACTCAATGGACATGAGTTTGAGAAAACTCTGGAGATGGTGAAGGACAGGGAAAGGCTGGTGTGCTGCAGTCCACAGGGTCACAAAGAATCCAACAGGACTCAGTGACTGAACAATAACGATGATAATTTCCCTTCCTCTCTCCACTTGATCAAGTTGTCTGCTTCCCTTAAATTGAAACATAAATTCTATATTACCCATTGATTCAGCATATACGAGTACCTACTAAATATCAGAAACTATTCTAAAAGAGTACATGGTAATCAATGTAAGGCTCTTGCTCTCATGGAGTTTCTATTATAAGGCGAAAGACTAAAGACCTCTAAGCACATAAAACCACAGAAAATCTTTCCCTATTGGACTGTTGGTGTTTATTAACTGTGGTACTGACCTGATGCATGCCATGCATTATACATACATTTTCCTCCCAAGTTTCTCCCTCTCTCCCCAATGAGATTCTAACCTCCTTCTGGATATACACAGTATAATACTATCAATAGTGTCAATCCTAGCATTTTGCATTGAGGACTGAGTAAATATTTACTGGCTGAATGATCAATCTCTGTACTTGAGTTTGATCAAAGGTTTAAATATTTTTCCCAAGAGAACCACATCTAAAATTCTCTTTGCAAATACATTTTTGGGCAAAAATGATAGAAAACATATTGACTAGAAGGCAGAAAGAAAAGTTGAACCAGGATAAGCTTTCTAAAACATTCACAACCTGTAGGATTTTCCCCTGAATGGTCAAGAAGTGTGTTGGTTTACTGTGACAAAGCGCTCAAAATTGAATATTAGGGTAAATTTTGTTACCTCTGCTGAGGGATTAGCAGACAGAAGATGTTAGAAAACATTCTTACATGATGGAAAAGTAGAACTAGTATTTAATATGTGGCAAATATCACATACATTATATCACTTAGCTTTCAGAATATTTAAGTTAGTATTGTTTCTCTTCACATACTTTCAGATGGTAACCTGAGATCAAGCCAAGATCATAAAATAATCATTGAAGACTAAAACAGAATGTTTTGAAAAGTTAATAAGTCACAATAACACATAAAAAAGAAAGAGATATTAATAAAATATGTATTTCTACAAATACCTGAAAAATGGATATTGGAACAGTGACTAATGAAACAGAGGGAAAAGGGCTGCAAATTGAAAAAAAACGTGAAAAGCACGCAGGAAAGACACCACTATTCAGCCAGCAAATCCCCTAGAAAGATGATCTAGAAATTCTCAGTACAGAGCAGGAGTTAGAAATGGAACAGAAAAGAAGATTAACTGACGCTCCACATGCAGAACTGCCATCTCCATCATTTTTAATACCTGTTCACCAGGATAACACAGACAATCATAAATAATAGCCTGTGGGCAATCATTTACCCCCAGTCATGAGAAGAAAGATGGACACTGAGTTCATTTGAAAGAAATTAAATGAAATGTTTGGGGTGAACTTTGTAATTAAAGGTACGTAGACAACTGAGAATCAACCGTTCAGTTCAGTTCAGTCTCTCAGTCACGTCCGACTCCTTGAGACCCCATGAACCCCACCACAACAGGCCTCCCTGTCCATCACCAACTCCCAGAGTTTACTCAGACTCACGCCCATCGAGTCAGTGATGCCATCCAACCATCTCATCCTCTGTCGTCCCTTTTCCTCCTGCCCTCAATCTTTCCAAGCATCAAGGTCTTTTCAAATGAGTCATCTCTTCGCATCAGGTAGCCAAAGTATTGGAGTTTCAGCTTCAACATCTGTCCTTCCAATGAATATTCAGGACTAACCTCCTTTAGGATGGACTGATTGGATCTCCTTGCAGTCGAAGGGATGCTCAAGAATCTTCTCCAACACCATACTTCAAAAGCATCAATTTTTTGGCACTCAGCTTTGTTTATACTCCAACTCTCACATCTATACATGACTACTGGAAAAACCATAGCCTTGACTAGATGGACCTTTGTTGACAAAACAATGTCTCTGCTTTTTAATATGTTGTCTAGGTTGGTCATAACTTTCCTTCCAAGGAGTAAGTGTCTTTTAATTTTATGGCTGCAATCACTATCTACAGTTATTTTGGAGCCCCCAAAAAGAGAGTCAGCCACTGTTTCCACTATTTCCCCATCTTTTTGACATGAAGTGACAGGACCAAATGCCATGATCTTAGTTTTCTGAATGTTAAGCTTTAAGCCAAATTTTTTACTCTCCTCTTTCACTTTCATCAAGAGGCTCTTTAATTTTTCACTTTCTGCCATAAGGGTGGTGTCATCTAAATAGCTGAGGTTATTGATATTTCTCCCAGAAATCTTGATTCCAGCTTATGCTTCTTCCAGCCCAGAGTTTCTCAAGATGTACTCTGCATAGAAGTTAAATAAGCAGGGTGACAATATACAGCCTTGACGTACTCCTTTCCCTATTGAGAACCAGTCTGTTGTTCCATGTCCAGTTCTAACTGTTCCTTCCTGACCTCCATACAGGTTTCTCAAGAGGCAGATCAGGTGGTCTGGTATTCCCATCTCTTTCAGAATTTTCCACAGTTTATTGTGATCCACACAGTCAAAGGCTTTGGCATCGTCAATAAAGAAGAAATAGATGTTTTTCTGG
>SJYA01001229.1:228887-293193 GCA_006410615.1 Neotragus moschatus | reverse complement strand
GTAGGAATTTCTGAGGGTCGTTTGAGAAATCCTACCTAAACAGACTTAAAATGGATTGTAAAATGACTATGTATATATCAAATCATTTTTCTTTTCAGTAATCATTCATGTCTCAGTAGAGCTAGTGACATAAAACCCAGACTCTTTCTCTTGCTATATGAAGACCTGTTATATTGCTTGGAGCCAAACTAAGAACTTAACATTTCATTAACTTTCAAAATAAACTTTCAAAATCAGGGTGGTCTATTCTCTTTTGTAAATTCATGTTGGTTGTTTCTACCTCTACTCTTTGTTGGTATTTTGTGCATATGATCCTTCAAGTTAGACTTCAACAGTACATGAACCAAGAACTTCCAAATATACAAAATGGATTTAGAAAAGGCAGAGGAACCAGAGATCAAATTGACAACATCGATTAGATCACAGAAAAAGCAAGAGAGTTCTAGAAAAATGTCTATTTCTGTTTCACTGACTACACTAAAGTCTGACTGTGTGGATCACAATAAACTGGGGGAAATTCTTAGAAGAGAATATTAGACCACCTTATCTGCTGCCTGATAAACCTGCATGTAGGTCAAGAAGCAACAAATAAAACTGGACATGGAACAAAGGACTGGTTCCAAATTGGGAAAGGGGTACATCAAAGCTGTATATTGTCACCCTGTTTATTTAACTTATGTGCAGAGTATATCATGAGAAATACTGAGCTGGATGAAGCACAAGCCGGAATCAAGATTGCCAGGAGAAATATCAATAACCTCAGATATGCAGATGATACCACATTAAAGGCAGAAAATGAAGAGGAACTAAAGAACTTCTTGATGAAGGTAAAAGAGGAGAGTGAAAAAGCTGGTTTAAAACTCAACATGCAAAATATAAAGATCACGGCATCTGTTTCATAGCAAATAGATGGAGAAACAGTGGAAACAGTGACAGACTTTATTTTCTTGGGCTCCATAATCGCTGCAGAGGGTGACTGAAGCCATGAAATTAAAAGATGCTAGCTCCTTGGAAGAAAAGCTATGACAAACCAAGATGGCATATTAAAAAGCAGAGATGTGACTTTGCTGATAAAGGCCTGTCTAGTCAAATCCATGAATTGTCCAGCAGTCACGTATGGATGTGAGAGTTGTATCATAAAGATGCCTGAGCACTGAAAAACTGACAGTTTTGAAATGCGGTGCTGGATAAGACTCTTGAGAGCCCCTTGGATAGCAAGGAAACCAAACCAGCCAGTCCTAAAGGAAATCAATCCTGAATATTCATTGAAAGGACTGAAGCTGAAGCTCCAACTCTTTGGCCACTTGGTGCAAAAAGCCAACTCATTGGAAAAGACCCTGATGCAGGGAAAGATAGAGGCAGGAGAAAAAAGGTGATGACAGAGGATAAAATGTTTGGATGACATCACCGACTCAATGGACATGAGTTTGAGAAAACTCTGGAGATGGTGAAGGACAGGGAAAGGCTGGTGTGCTGCAGTCCACAGGGTCACAAAGAATCCAACAGGACTCAGTGACTGAACAATAACGATGATAATTTCCCTTCCTCTCTCCACTTGATCAAGTTGTCTGCTTCCCTTAAATTGAAACATAAATTCTATATTACCCATTGATTCAGCATATACGAGTACCTACTAAATATCAGAAACTATTCTAAAAGAGTACATGGTAATCAATGTAAGGCTCTTGCTCTCATGGAGTTTCTATTATAAGGCGAAAGACTAAAGACCTCTAAGCACATAAAACCACAGAAAATCTTTCCCTATTGGACTGTTGGTGTTTATTAACTGTGGTACTGACCTGATGCATGCCATGCATTATACATACATTTTCCTCCCAAGTTTCTCCCTCTCTCCCCAATGAGATTCTAACCTCCTTCTGGATATACACAGTATAATACTATCAATAGTGTCAATCCTAGCATTTTGCATTGAGGACTGAGTAAATATTTACTGGCTGAATGATCAATCTCTGTACTTGAGTTTGATCAAAGGTTTAAATATTTTTCCCAAGAGAACCACATCTAAAATTCTCTTTGCAAATACATTTTTGGGCAAAAATGATAGAAAACATATTGACTAGAAGGCAGAAAGAAAAGTTGAACCAGGATAAGCTTTCTAAAACATTCACAACCTGTAGGATTTTCCCCTGAATGGTCAAGAAGTGTGTTGGTTTACTGTGACAAAGCGCTCAAAATTGAATATTAGGGTAAATTTTGTTACCTCTGCTGAGGGATTAGCAGACAGAAGATGTTAGAAAACATTCTTACATGATGGAAAAGTAGAACTAGTATTTAATATGTGGCAAATATCACATACATTATATCACTTAGCTTTCAGAATATTTAAGTTAGTATTGTTTCTCTTCACATACTTTCAGATGGTAACCTGAGATCAAGCCAAGATCATAAAATAATCATTGAAGACTAAAACAGAATGTTTTGAAAAGTTAATAAGTCACAATAACACATAAAAAAGAAAGAGATATTAATAAAATATGTATTTCTACAAATACCTGAAAAATGGATATTGGAACAGTGACTAATGAAACAGAGGGAAAAGGGCTGCAAATTGAAAAAAAACGTGAAAAGCACGCAGGAAAGACACCACTATTCAGCCAGCAAATCCCCTAGAAAGATGATCTAGAAATTCTCAGTACAGAGCAGGAGTTAGAAATGGAACAGAAAAGAAGATTAACTGACGCTCCACATGCAGAACTGCCATCTCCATCATTTTTAATACCTGTTCACCAGGATAACACAGACAATCATAAATAATAGCCTGTGGGCAATCATTTACCCCCAGTCATGAGAAGAAAGATGGACACTGAGTTCATTTGAAAGAAATTAAATGAAATGTTTGGGGTGAACTTTGTAATTAAAGGTACGTAGACAACTGAGAATCAACCGTTCAGTTCAGTTCAGTCTCTCAGTCACGTCCGACTCCTTGAGACCCCATGAACCCCACCACAACAGGCCTCCCTGTCCATCACCAACTCCCAGAGTTTACTCAGACTCACGCCCATCGAGTCAGTGATGCCATCCAACCATCTCATCCTCTGTCGTCCCTTTTCCTCCTGCCCTCAATCTTTCCAAGCATCAAGGTCTTTTCAAATGAGTCATCTCTTCGCATCAGGTAGCCAAAGTATTGGAGTTTCAGCTTCAACATCTGTCCTTCCAATGAATATTCAGGACTAACCTCCTTTAGGATGGACTGATTGGATCTCCTTGCAGTCGAAGGGATGCTCAAGAATCTTCTCCAACACCATACTTCAAAAGCATCAATTTTTTGGCACTCAGCTTTGTTTATACTCCAACTCTCACATCTATACATGACTACTGGAAAAACCATAGCCTTGACTAGATGGACCTTTGTTGACAAAACAATGTCTCTGCTTTTTAATATGTTGTCTAGGTTGGTCATAACTTTCCTTCCAAGGAGTAAGTGTCTTTTAATTTTATGGCTGCAATCACTATCTACAGTTATTTTGGAGCCCCCAAAAAGAGAGTCAGCCACTGTTTCCACTATTTCCCCATCTTTTTGACATGAAGTGACAGGACCAAATGCCATGATCTTAGTTTTCTGAATGTTAAGCTTTAAGCCAAATTTTTTACTCTCCTCTTTCACTTTCATCAAGAGGCTCTTTAATTTTTCACTTTCTGCCATAAGGGTGGTGTCATCTAAATAGCTGAGGTTATTGATATTTCTCCCAGAAATCTTGATTCCAGCTTATGCTTCTTCCAGCCCAGAGTTTCTCAAGATGTACTCTGCATAGAAGTTAAATAAGCAGGGTGACAATATACAGCCTTGACGTACTCCTTTCCCTATTGAGAACCAGTCTGTTGTTCCATGTCCAGTTCTAACTGTTCCTTCCTGACCTCCATACAGGTTTCTCAAGAGGCAGATCAGGTGGTCTGGTATTCCCATCTCTTTCAGAATTTTCCACAGTTTATTGTGATCCACATAGTCAAAGGCTTTGGCATAGTCAATAAAACAGAAATATATGTTTTTCTGGAACTCTCTTGCTTTTTCCATGATCCAGTAGGTGTTGGCAATTTGATCTCTGGTTCCTCTGCCTTTTCTAAAACCAGCCTGAACATCTGGAAGTTCACGGTTCATGTACTGCTGAAGCCTGGCTTGGAGAATTTTGAGCATTACTTTACTTACATGAGAATCAACAGACTTTGAGTGGGGAAAAAAGTGACATGAAATTGAAAGACCAAAACAAAGAAAGAAGGAGATGACCCAAGAGTAAACAGAGAGAAATTAATAGAGAGAAAAGGAGTTTAAAATATTATAACCAGTAATCTGAGAAATAACTCAGAGAATATGATATCCATAAATCATAAGTCACTGTGAAAAAATAACAATCAAATAAAGTATAAAGAACTCTTGGGAAATTACAAAATAAGATTAACAAAATAAATTTTTCAATAGTCGAGAGATAAAATTTTTAAAACCTCACCAAGACTGGAAAGAAATGAAAAATACAAGATCAAATATAAAGACATACCAAATCAAAAATATCAGTAGTTCTACCCAAGTAATAGGATTCCCCAAAACATATTACAGAAAACATAGGAAATAAAAAATGACCAAGTAAATAATGGATAGGAATCCCTCAAACCCAATCTTCAAGATAAAAATCCTAGCAGAGGGAATAAAGATCCACTCTAGGTCTGTCACTGTGAAGTTTGAAAATGCAAGCAATAAAAAATTCCAAAAACATGATTAAATAGGTACAAAGACAATGTTATTAATAATTAGCCATTTGAATTTGAATACTTGCTTAAAGTCTTAAAGGTTAAGAGAGAGTTAATATGAGGCCACAATTCTTCATTTCTGATATCTGTTTTCTTTCTCTGTATCATGATGCATGTTTAAGGTGTTTGGCAACTTTACAAACAGATTTAGGAAATTATTTCCTTTACCCTAACTTTCCCATTCACCCTCCTAACCCTTCTCCCCCCAAATAATTCTATCTGCTTCACATTTCCAATTGTTTACTGGATATTTTAGTATGGATGACTCTTTGCAAACCATTGGGAACCAGTATATATATATAGTGTATAGGAACCAGTATGTTAGAATTTTTAATAATTGGTCCAATGCTTTTAGCCTTTTCCTACTACAAATTCGTCCTTCAAATGGCACCAGGGACATTTTCTAAGCTACAAAACTGGTTCATGTACTCAGCTCTGTAAAATACTTCAGAGAGAACACCAAAATTATGAGTATCATTCAACTGCATATAATATCCCATCTCCTTAACCTTCTAAAATGTTCACTGATTTATGCTTTTATTTATTCTTTTAATTAATAATTAGAGTACCTGCCATGTGCAGGGTACTATTCTAGATGCTGTGATATGCAGTACAGCATGAATAAATCTAAAAATAATTCTGATAAGTGAATAAAGCCAGATAAAATGCATATTCTCTATTATCCCATTTTATAAAATACTAGGAAAGGCAAACATAAATAACAGATGGGTGGCTGTCTGAGGGTGGGAGCAGAGCAGGAAAGAGAGGGAGAAGAAGACCATAGGGACACAAAGAAATTTTCAGGGTGATGAATAAGTTTATTATCTTGACTATTATGGCACAAGTTTCATGACTATATATATATGTCAAAATCTGTAACAGTATACATATTACTTACCTGTAGTCACTGTATGTCAGTTATACCTCGGTGAAGCTGTTAAACCCATAGATAAAAAACACAGTTTTAAACACTTGGTCTTGGACTGAATTGTCTCCCCAAATTTCATATGTTCAAGCTCTAACCCCTGATACCAAAGAAAAACGTGACCATATCTGGAGAGAGAGTCTTTAGAGAGGTGATTAAACTGTGATAAGGCTAATAGGGTTGGGTCTAATCCAATATGACAGGATCTTCATAGGAAGAGGAAATTAGGATGGAGACATGCTTATATACAGAGAAAAGGCACAGGGAAAAGACAGCCATTACAAGCTAAAAAGAGAGCTAAATACTGCCAATATTTTGATCTCAGACTTCTAGCCTCCAGTGCTGCAAGAAAATGAATTTTTGTTCTTTAAGCACCCAGTCCATGGTGCTGTTATGCAAGTCCTAGCAAACTAATATACCTGGTAAGAGATTCCACAGTTTATATACATACCTCATACTCTCTGTGCGACTGCATCATGAGTGATTTATTTCCTATCTACATGATCTCCTTTGTGCTTTTTTTTGCAATATATATGTGCTTTTGTGATAATTATAAAAATAGCCATAAAATGTTATATGAAACCATCCACAGGATTCAATCAGAAAATTCTAACGACAAAAAAGCCACAGTGGAAAATGTCCCATTTTCTTATTCTAAAATAAGTGTGTTTCTAGTGTAGGAGATAACATGGCAATTTTTAAAAAGACTACTGAAAGAAAATTGGTAAGTATACTTTTAAAATCTTTCTATAAATATTCAAGAGGAAGCCTGCCGATTCTAAATTGCTGATACTGCTGTTTCAAAGATGTCTGCAACATACACAGGAAAGACTCAGTGGAACTATAAACGAGCTGTTCATTAAAGATACCTATGTAAATTACAAGACAAAAGGTAATATTCAATATCAAATGCTTCCATTTTTTCAGAAAGCTTCACAAAATGAGTTTTAAGTTGGCAGTGATTACCAGCAATGTTTTTGTTAGGAGCTTCACAAGGCTTTCTTTTATTCTTAATTACTTTTATAACTACCAACACTTACTCAGTTAGATATGTTAATAGTCCCTGGATTTCTGTACACCTGTTTCTTCCAGCTGTCTGCAAGGCTGGCTCCCCAACATCTGTATGGAACTGGTAGTTCTATTTTCTACTATTAAAATCACAAGAAAAGAAGTCCTAGGGTTTAGGGGAAACACTGAAACTGCCTGCCCTCGTCATGCAACACAGTAGCCACTTGCATGAGCTATCTTACAACAGGAGATCCCAATAAAGAAAGCACTGCTAACAAGCTACCACCAACTGGGAAGAACATTGGAAAGGTCAAAAGGAGAAAGGAGATGGCAGTCTATATGTCTGACCAACCTCCCAGAACTCTCTCAGGAACCACCTTGGCTGAGCGATGCATGGACCACCAGGAAGGACCCTGAGTCAGAATGATTGGCCACAGGCAACTCAGACACTATTCCCATTTCCATAAAGATGGAGATGGGAATGGAAATCTCCCAAGATTGCAAGTTACATGGGAGAGCAGTTGTCCTGGGTTCCCTCACTCTCTTGCTATCCACCAGGGTGCCCTTTCCCAGTAAAATCTCTTGCTTTGTCAGCTTGTCAGCATGTGTGTCTACTCAGACAACTCATTTCCAATTGTTAGACAAGAGCCCGCCTTGGGCCCTGCAAAGGGTCCCTCTTCCTGCAGCATGAGGATCAGTATGGGGTTAAAGGGCTTAAAATAAAGACAAAGGTGGTCAAGCATAAATATGCTTGCAGTTACATCAGTATGATGAGAATAAAATCTGGGATGCCTGCAAAAATTACCAGAAGGTTCCTTATGCACTCATAAATATAAAAGAAGCGTCCTTTATTTTATAAGCCCTCTGGTGCTTAGGTTATATTTATCACTATATATGTATCTAAGGTCCAGGTTGTAGAGTAGTTTTGCTATGAAAATTAGAGCAAAGTTAAATACTTTAAAACAGTCATTTATAATAAACTGAAGTATCTACTAAAAATTGCTTTCAAGAATATGCATTCCACCAGATTTTTATTAAGTATTTAAAATGCACAGTAATTTAGGAGATAGCTCTTTCAGTTCAGTTTGGTTCAGTCACTCAGTCATGTCCTACTGAATGTTTGCATCAATTTTATCTACAAAGTGTTTGCACCCATGGACTGAGGTCTGCCAGCCTTCCCTGTCCATCACCAACTCCTGTAGTTTACTCAAACTCATGTTCATTGAGTCGGTGATGCCATCCATTTCTTTAGAGAAGTAATTAAATGAAAATGAGGTCATCAGGGTGGAATCTAATCCAATAGGACTAGTGTCTTTATAAGAAGAGATTAGGAAACACACAAATCTGCAGTTGGAAGACCATGTAAAGATACAGTGTGTGTGTGTGTGTGTGTGTGTGTGTGCACATGCATGCACGTGCATGTGTGCTCCGTCAGGTCCGATTCTTTGCAACACCAGGGACTATAGCCTGCAAAACTCCCTTGTCCACAGAATTTTCCAGGCAAGGCTGCTGGAGTGGGTTGCCATTTCCTGCTCCAGGAGATATTCCTGAGCCAGAGACCTAACCCACATTTCCAGTGGCTCCTGCATTAAGCAGGTGGATTCTTCACCACTGCACCAACTGGGAAGCCTGAAAAAGCTTCCTAAATTCAGAAAGTATAGCAACAATGACAATGTCCCTGATCTCATGGAGCTTAAAAGGAGTAAACATGACTAATAAATCCAGATTGACTAAGTGTTATGAAAATTATACAAGATAAAATTACTGGTTTGTACTGGAGAATGCTATTTAAGTATGGTAGTTAATATCTTTGAAGAGATAATATGAAAATGAGATAAAGTCTTTAACTTACACAACTAAAAAAGAAATAAGTATTGTACTCAGTGTCAAAGAGAACACTGGAGAATGGGCACCATAAATTGAAGTAATTTATAATGAGAGGATGTGGGCATAACAGCACATTAGTCTTAATGCATGTAAATTAACCTACAATTGTATTTGTAGAATTTTATCTACAAAGTATTTGCATCAGGATTTTATCATAAGGTTGTTCATTGTACAATTGTTTACAGTAACATAAATTTGGTGAAACTTGAACCCCAACAATAGTATAGTCACTAAACAAATAAAATACAGTGCCCCAGAAAACTAGCATATCATGCATCCATTAAAATGATTCTTTACCATTTCTGATGCAAGAGGTCAGATTTTCTCCACTTTCTTCAGATTCTTTAAGATAGCAAGGGGATGCTTAAAAGGCACAAAACTACAAAATTTAGAGAATAGCAAACAATGAACAGTGGGAGTTAAGTGGAAGAATACTGGCAGATGAAGCATATCAGGGGAAGCCACAGTGTGGAAATCATGTGGTATAAGCATCAGGAAAGGAAGAAGTGATCCACTCAGCAAGTACAAGCAAAAGGAGAGCATGAAAAGAGGAAGGAATAGTTAGAAGAGCTGAAAATGGATGACAGATGAAGGTCTATGTACAGAAATCTGTGAGATAATCAATGCTCCTCCTTTGGTTGCCTCTACTGGCTTGGGCTTTATACTCAATACCAAACAACCATCCAGAAAGGACTAAGGTAACTAAGGCTGAGTATGAGTGTCATAGAAGAAGCATTCCTCATTATATCATATAGGTGTACCTTAACCTATTAACCAGTTTTTGTTCCTTACCCTAAAGAAAGTCTGCCATCACCTTAACTAGCACCATAGATCATGCCATCAGACTTAGTATCAACCAATTCTAAATGTGAGCAAATGAGACATTTGAGAAAAGGCTGCAGCATGCAAGAGAAATACCAAAACTTTGGAATAAACAAACAACAGGCGAAAGTAACCTTTGGCAAAAAGAAAAATAAGAAAATGACAAAGAAAGACCTTTGAATTAGAGTCCTCAATGACATTTAAGAAAATATTCTTTACAAAGCATGAAAATATTAAATGTTTTGTATCCAGCCCAAGAACTAGGAGTCCAGACCAAATAAACAAGAGATGGGGACAAGGCATACCAATGCCAAATTGGGAATTGCTTGTAAGGTAATTCCCATGTGCAGACAGGCTGAATACCCCTGCCTTAGATATTGCAATTGAACAAACAAGAGCAGCAAAGCAACTTTCTCTCTGAGACCCAAATGGGAAATGGACAATCATCACCTATTCCATCACTGACCATCAAGAAATGAGGTTGCAACAATTCTTACCTCCATGTGAGTTAGATTCCTTATAAAATAGATCAGTTCGTGGCTCAGACAGTAAAGAATCTGTCTGAATGTGGGAGATCCCAGTTTGATCCCTAGGTGAGGAAGATTCCCTGGAGAAGGGAATGGCAACCCACTCCAGTATAGTTGCCTGGAGAATTCCATGCAAAGAAAAGCCTCTCAGGCTACAGTTCATGGGGTTGCAAAGAGTCAGACACCACTGAGCAACTAAAAGAAAAAAAGCAACTCCACACCCAGAAGATGAGATGAGCAGATGAAGAAAAAGAAAATCATGTCTATGGAACTTTTGCCATCCAGAGAAATGTATGTCAAGCAGAACACCCAGAACAGGGAGCTTCTAGCAAAAGAACATTAAAAACACTTAGATTTGATTATGACACAAAATAAAAGTATTTTCATCAACTAAAAATATTGTTAATGTTAGAATTTAATACAGCAGTTAAAGGCAATGTTAAGGTTTGAAATATGTATCCTTGAATATAAAATAGAAGAAGTGTCTCACAAAGAGATGGATATCATGTGCTTAGAGACTTGGATAATGATGTGGTTGAATTGTATTCCCTAGAAAGACATATTAAAGTCCTGACCCCATGCCTGTGAGTGTGATCTTATATAGAAATAAAGTGTTTACAGATGTCATCAAAACAAGGTGAAGGTCATACCAGATTGTAATGAACTATAAATTCAATGACTGGTGTCCTTGTAGGGAGTGAGAGATTTGAAAACATGCAGGAGACATGAGGAAGAAGCCCAAGTGAACATGGAAAAAAACTGGAGTTATGCTACCACAAGCCAAAACAGCATCAAGGATTGCCAGCAACCAGCGTAAGCTAGGAGCAAAGAAAGATCCTTCTCTAGAGACTAAAGAAAGAGCATGGCCTTACTGACATCTTGATCTTAGACTTCTAGTCTCCACAACTGTTAGAGAATAGATTTCTATTGTTTTAAGCCACATTTTTGTTGTTTAGTCACTAAGCTGTACTCAACTCTTTTGTGACCACATGGACTGTAGCCCACCAGGCTTCTCTGTTAATAGGAATTTTTTAGACAAAAACACTGGAGTGGGTTGCCATTTCCTTCTCCAGGCGATCTTCCAAACCTAGGAATCAAAGCTGTGTCTCCTGCATTGGCAGGCAGATTCCTTATGGCTGAACCACAGGGAAACCATTTAAGCTACATGGCTTGCAGCAATTTGTTACAGTAGCCCTTGGAAACTAACACAGATGATCAATTCATAGGATTTAACATACAAATGGAAAAAATTAAACAACTAACAGAATTTTATTTCCCTGAGTTTAAGAAATTAGTGAGGCTTCAAACTGAAAAAGGTCATTGAATTCTGGTACTGACTATGAATACAAGCCCCCAAGTATAGATATCCTAGCAAAGAACTCCAGTCACCAAAGGTCAATCTCTGTCCTCTGCAGCAGGAAGGAGAAACTTCTAATAAAGAGAAAAAGCATAGGACTTATCATCTAAAATTCTAGAAGTTAGAATTTGGTGGACTAATGTCTACAGACTTTTAAAAGGCTGTAAGAATTTTTTATACCGACTAAGACAGAGTGTCTACAAAAATTTTTTTGCTTGTTTTTTCCACCCTTGAGAGGTGCAAAGGTGGTAACTTTTTATTGCTTTTACATTCACGAAAAGCTCTAATGTAGAAATTTCTATTTTCCTTCAAAACATTGTTCTACTCTTTTCTAACATTTTTCATGACAGACCATCTTAAGTTTATTTCCCCCTTTAGGTAACATGTTTCTGTCCCTCCAGGCTTGTATGATCCTTTTTAGTATTTAAAATACAATAATCTTACCTGAAGAGATTCAGTGTTGGTTGTTTTTCATTAACTTTGCGCAAGCTCCAGGAGTTGGTGATAGATAGGGAAGCCTGGCGTGCTGCAGTCCATGGGGTTGCAGAGCCTGACATGACTGAGCGACTGCACCGAACTGAACTGACACAGTTATCTGCAGGAGAGACCTGCGGATAAGCAGATTAAAATCTACCTTCAACTCAATGTTTTATATTTAATTTCTATTCTGTTCTATTATTTCATTTCTCCTGGCCTATTCTATTCCCTTCTCTAGGAGCACAAATTATAGGTATGTTGACTCATCATTATCTTACTGGTCCCTGTTATCTTCTTTACTATATATAACTTTTATAAAAATCTTATAGCTTTTCTTTGGTGCTCTAGGTAATTTTCTGAACTGTCTTAATGATCCATATAGTGACAATTTTCTTCTTTACTAGTTGAAATGCTTTAATAACTTTAATTTTATTAAACTTACTTTTTTAGTTGCTTAATAAAAATCCTTGCAGCTCATTGCTAAAAATAATATTCACATTCATTTCAGACGCCATGTTTTCCTTAATATCAGTTCAAAATATGTAGCACCTAAAATTTGATTTTGTTTCCCTGGATAAGTCTTCAAATATATGTTTCTTGATGAAATTTTTCACACCATTGTTTCAAACTGTATTACCATACCTTGGTAACCAATGATAATTGCATTTGTTACCAAGGTAAGAGGGTAGCAGGTTGAGTATAATAGATTAATTGAGGGCAGGAGACCTTCTATTAGATCTGATTTTTCTTAAATTTTTTCCAGACATCTTAAAAAGTATGCTACTGGAAAGTAAGCAAGAGGGTGATGAAGGAGGGTGATATCACCTTAGTCATGTGGTGCTTTTAAGAATGTGGGAAGGAAGTTAACACTATAGGAAGCTGCAGCTAAAGTATCTTTCCCCGAAAGAATTTTCTCTACATTTGTTGAAATCTGCCATGTGGAGACAAACCTAGCTGGATCTGGAGAAATTCTTTCCCCAACATGAGAGATGCTTGGTTTTCCTGCTGGCCATACGGACAGGAACTTTTATGGTGGAGCGGGGTGGGGTAGCGCACAATTAGATTTCTTTCTATGTGCTGAAACTACACATTTTCTCTTAATGCTTTTGCTACTAGTGATCCAAAATTGTTAAATGACTCTAAGTCCTATCCTTCTAATGACCTATCCTCATTTCCAGGGTTCCTTGATCTAAATCAGTTTCTTGATCTAAATCAGTGGATATGGCAGCAAACAGACGCTAACAGGTTCCCCAGTGGTCTCCATCACCAGGCATTTTTGCCCCAGTGTAATCTCTTCTTGACTATGGCAGGATCCATGATTTGCTTCTCATGGACTAAAGTAAAAGGGAAAGGATTTCACACATGTGATTATTTACATTAAATTGCAAACTTTGTCTTACTAGTAGGCCCTCGCTATTGATACTCTCCCTCATTGCTTTGCTGAATACATTGTCATCTGGAGAGACCCATGGGGCAAGGAACTGTGTGGCCTCCCCCCAACAGTCAGCAAGAAGATGAGGCCCTCTACCTGACAGCCCACAAGGAACTGGATACCACCACCAACCACATGTGCTTGGAAGTGACCCTTCCCAAGCTGAGCCTCAGATGGACCCCAGGCTCAGACAAAACCTTGACTGATGCTTCTGAAAGACTCTGAGGCAGAAGACCCAGCTGCACCATGTTCAGATTCCTGGCTCATGGGATGCAGCTTATTTTAAACCACTGCAGTTCTGGGTTTTTTTGGTTTTTTTTTATTCTTTTTTACAAAAATAGATAAATACTACAGTGGGTTTCTTTCTCAGGTCAGAACATTGCTACTGGAAAACCACTTTTCAGAGAAAAACATGTATTTTTTACTCAGCCACCTTTGTCTCGGAATATAACAGATCTTTATCAGAAGAGAGAACTCCAAAATCTTTNGTAGCTTATTTTAAACCACTCCAATTCTGTTTTTTGTTTTTTTGTTTTTTTTTTTTTCTTCTTTTTTACAAAAATAGATAAATACTACAGTGGGTTTCTTTCTCAAGTCAGAACATTGCTATTGGAAAACCACTTTTCAGAGAAAAACATGTATTTTTTTACTCAGCCACCTTTGTCTCGGAATATAACAGATCTTTATCAGAAGAGAGAACTCCAAAATCTTTTCCATAGCCTATTTATACCTCCAATACCTGGACCCTCCCAATTATAAGATATTGGTAGAACTTTCCAGAATTTTTCCTCTGGCATTCCCCAATAATCAACTCATAGAAGCTGCTTTTAAAACCTCTGGTTCCCCAGAAACAAAATCTTAGGAAGAGATTGTGGAAGTGTTTCATTGAGTGATCTTAGCAGGGAGGAAGTAAAGCAGGAGAGGCCAAAGAGTTAAAGCTAAGTGAGGTGTGAACTCTCAGCTGGAGTCTAACTTTAATCCTGGTCCCCTGGGAATCTTTGGAGCAAAAACTGCAGCTCTAGACTTCCCTGGTGGCCCAGTTGTTAAGACTCCAGGCTTCCCGTGCAGGGAGCATGGGTTCAATCCCTGGGTGGGGAACTAAGATCCCGCATGCTGTGGGGTTCGGCCAGAAAAGTGTACAAAAATTTAAAAAAAGGATAAAAGAAAACTGCAGCTCAGAATCGATTCCATTTTTAGGTAAGGGGCCTAGTCTCCTCTGCCCCATGCCAACTAGTCATTGGTCTCTGGCTTTCGTGGAGGGGTCTGGGAAGATGTGGATGACGAGGGATGCTATAGTCCTTAGCAGCCAACCCTCATAGCACCCAGGAGAAGCTGCACCTGCTAGTAAAGGGCAGGGCCCCAACAGCATCCACCAACACAGTAAGTTGTGTTTTGCTTCCTGGTGTCATCTTTGAAAGTATTGTAAACAATATTGTAGTTGAAAATATCTCTAGTTTCTGTTGATCACTTCATTTAGTTTATGTGTGAGAGTTTACAAATGTGTTTATTTACCCCATTAGCTTTCCCAAAACTTTCAGTTTATGAAAGTGGGGTAAACCCATGAGGTTATTTATGCATTCTATGTTGGCCAATTGTGAATTAGGAAAATCCACAGTGTCCATTAAGGACCTATCACTCATCTCCTATCCCACTCCACCCCACAACAAGCACCCTGTCAAACACGGCTTCTGAGTTAGAGATTTAAGCTTCTGCTTCAGAATGAAAAACTACTACTGTCTAACACAGACTGTGGGTTTGCTTGCCCTGTTTCCAATTGAGNGTCCATTAAGGACCTATCACTCATCTCCTATCCCACTCCACCCCACAACAAGCACCCTGTCAAACACGGCTTCTGAGTTAGAGATTTAAGCTTCTGCTTCAGAATGAAAAACTACTACTGTCTAACACAGACTGTGGGTTTGCTTGCCCTGTTTCCAATTGAGTTGGGGGAACAGTGTCTGAAAAACAAACCTTACAGCTCGGGCTGTCCTCTCATAATGCCACCGGGGTGGCTGGCAAGGTTTCTCCCATCACAGCTGGTATTATCCTGTGTTACTCAACCAGAGGAAAATTACTTCCTAATGGACCCTTAAGCCCTCTGTTCAATTTTCCCTTAAGGTATGACAAGTGCAATCCCAAGGACTCATGCTAAGCAAGCCCTCTTCAAAAATTATGGTCTGTGCTCATTTGAGAGTCAGAAATTTTCAATTATATAGCCTCCCAGGATACATTTTAGGGAAAAACAAAACACAACTGTTTTTGCTCACTTGTTAAACACTAACCATTTTGTTCCTAGCTCCATTACTTTTTCTCACTTTATCCCTTTGATGCAAATAGGCAGCCCATTTTCAATCTTCCTTGAAATAGAAAAGAAGGCTCTGTGTATGGGAAATTGGCGATTTTGGACTTTGCTTTAAAAATTATCTTTGAGAACAATCTGAATTTTTTCAACACTTAAAAGTTTCAAAAGTGCCTTCACATCCATTGCATCATTTGATTCTCACCACAAGCCTGCAAAGTACACAGGTGTTGTAACCCCCGATTTACAGACTATAATTCAGAGATCACCTAACTTCTTAAAATCACATTGCTGAAAGCAAGCAGAACTGAGACAAGAACCAGATTCTCTCTGACGTTAGTCCGATGCTGTTTCTCCTCTTCCATGCTGCCTTTTAAGTGTCAGCAATACACACTCTCAATTCCTTTCTTGATCCCCGGGATGTTTGCTTTATGATTATTATTTTTTTCACTCAAGGATCCCATGAGCACACAGCAGGACTTAGCAACACCCCATTTAGCGTCATTCAACGTTAGCACTGTCTTTATGTATTTCCACATTCTCCAATAAGGACCCTGCCTTAACTATCTAATCTGGACATGTTATTTTACCAGTGTGACTCCAAGACATGCTGGTGAGTCCCAAAACGAGCATATGAATGTGGTTTATTTGGATTTTATTGTATCACCCTTATGCTTTATTTTCATTGCGTTTTGAGAGAATCTTTAGCATGTGTAGTAGCACTTAAAGAAGATATAACACTGCAAAATAAGAGTTCTCTATCTATCCTTTGCATAACCACAAGAGGACCCTTCCAAACCAAAAAACTGTGAATTTTATCTGTGAGTCCTGCTGTAAATTTTGATCTGAAGGCGTGTTTAATAGCTTTTCAGTGGTTATTTTAAAGGGAGTATTTACTTGAAATGATGTCTGCTTATATTATTTCTTTGCCAAATTGCTCCCAGCAACTTGCAAATCTGCTTCTACCTCTCCATCAGTATCCTCTATGGAAAGGAGACATTTTCTGTTGTGTACTGCAGGAAGCATTTGATATTACTTGATGATATTCAAAGTTCAACCAGAAGGACAATGAGCACATCCACTCATTCTCAACCTTTTCACCACTAAGGATACTTTTTATTATTTTACTCCTCAATATGAAATATATTATTCGTGGTCGCTGCGCAGGCACAGGAGGACCTAGAGGAGCTATCCCATGTTGAAGGTCAGGAACTGCGGTGGTAAGGAGATACCCCTCATCCAAGGTAAGGAGCAGCGGCTGTGCTATGCTGGAGCAGCTGTAAACAGATACCCCATACCCAAGGTAAGAGAAACCCAAGTAAGATGGTAGGTGTTGCAAGAGGGCATCAGAGGGNAGCACTGGGGAGCCCAGATGGGGACACCCACCCAGACAGCAGAGGCCAGGGAAAGCTTCCTGGTGAACTCCTGCCCAAGCTGAGTTCTGAAAAAGAAACGGGAGCTGTCTAGGAAATGACAGCAAGAACATGTCACGAGAGGAAGCAGCACTGCAGAAAGACTGGGCTGTGAGAGAGTGCGGCTCATTAGTGGCGCTGCCGAGCAGTTTGGTGCAGCTACCCTGCACATATTACACATTCATTTTTCTTTCCTCTCCTGAGAGGCTTTGATTTCCCACAGCTATGAACAAAGCCTTAAATGCAAAGCAGAAATGAACAGGGTCATAGGAAATGAAAGACTTGTAGATGGATACCTTTGGAGATGAAAGCAGAAACATTTTCTAGTATTCCTTAAAAGAATATGATTTTGCTTCTAAAGACTTCAGGCTGCTTATTGGTGTCAAACAGCAGAATAATTGGCTATTGTTGTTGGTTTATTTTTTATATACATAAAAGAATTTCTTTTAATATTCTCTACCAATTACAGAGCATTGAGAAGGTAAATCACCCAGGGAATTTCCAGAATTCATAAATGTCATAGAAACAAAGCAGTTCGCCTAAAGAATGCACTGTTTAAGCTATAGAATAACTGGAAAAGAATAGCATAGACTATTTTTTGCTATGGTAGACTATGTCTTTGTTCCTACCTTTATGTAAATGAAGATTCTTTAAATGAGTGCATCCTACATTTATTTAGGCCAGGCATAAATAAATAATGTAAATTGCAGAGAATGATACTAGCATGGAGGATAGTCCCAGCACATCACACAAAATAAAGAAGAAATACTGAAGGGATAACAAAGCAGTCCATGTTGGGTATATTTCTAAGGTAGAATTCCTAGGAAGTTGTGCTCATTGGAATCATTTTCCTCGGAATGGATGAAGTTATCTCTAAACTTAGAAACAGAGATGTTTATGTAGCTCACTAAAACTACCAAGATTATCTATCTATTCACTACAGTTGAGAGAAAATATTTAGAAAAAAAGGTGAACAAATGCATGCAAAAATGTTAGGTATCATTTTAATTACTCAAGGTAATTCCACCTACTAGAATAGCACATAAAAAGATTTAATTTGAAATCGATCTTTCCCTGCCTGCTAAAACAAAATATCAATAATTCTTTTTTAATTTTCTCCACAACTGTTCATTTTTTTTTGAGGATCATTATTATTTTTTAATATAATTTATTTTAGTTGGAGGTTAATCACTTTACAATATTGTATTGGTTTTGCCATACATCAACACGAATCCGCCACAGGTATACACATGTTCCCCGTCCTGAACCCCCCTCCCTCCTCCCTCCCCGGACCATCCCTCTGGGTTGTCCCAGTGCACCAGCCCCAAGCATCCAGTATCATGCATCGAACCTGGTCAATAATTAAAAAAATAATATTTACCCAACAAGAATGTATCAGCATCTCTGCATTCTGGGGAAGAAAAAGCTCTACCCTTTCCCCTCAGCACACTAGTCAAACTCTGTCTTCAAACGAGTAGCTCTAAGTACTACTCATCTTCAGATGTAATTAGCTGAGAGTTGCTTCAGGGAAATCCATGAGACATCCCTTCTAACAGAAATAGTTTGGGATACTGGGGATAGAGAAGGCATGGAAACCACACTGAACGAGTTTTTATGGAGTTAGTCTCTCTTACCAATGTGATTATTTCAACACCATTACTTCAAAGGTCCCAGCGTACAGTGTGCTCAGTGTTTCTTGAGGATTGCTGGAGCTAGAGAGAGATTAGTTTACAAGAAGGACTCTGAAGTATCTCTTGTAAAGCTTTATCCTCAAAATAGAGTTACAATAGCACAAGGGTTGGAGCCAGGAATGGCAGGTTAATGAAACAGACTGGATGTAGAGGGGAGAGGATTCTAAGGTCAGAATGGTGCTTGTTCCTAAGACTGTTTTCTGACCCAGACTTGACAGTCAAAATATTAGTTTTGGGGAAAGAGCCAACACTGAAGAGCTGCTATCACTATACTCTCTGAAACACTGAAAACAAAAGTTAGTGTCCGAAAGACTGTGACTTCCCAGGTGGCTCAGAGATAAAGAATCCACCTGCCGATGCAGGAGATGCCAGGTGGATTCTTGTGAATACTCCAGTATTCTTGCTTGGGAAATCCCATGGGTAAAGAAGCCTGACAGGCTACAGTCCATGGGGTCACAAAAGAGTTGGACATGACTTAGCTACTAAACAGCAGGAGTGTGCTAGTGATTTTGTTTGCTCAACAGGAAGCTTACACATGCTTCACCTATATTAATAGAATCAGTGTGGCATCAGAACTCAGTGTCCTCACGAGCACTGGATATCTGTAGACTGAACAGGAGACATGGATACAGCAGACAACACGTGATATGGTTACATGTTCAGTGACACCTACTCTACTAAGAGCTCTACTGAGAACTTGAAGAGAGACTTGGAATAGGGCTGAAGTTGCTGTCATTATAGAAAGATGGAGAGAAGTGCTATTTTTATGGGGAGATGACTATACACAGTTTCCCTCCCAAGTTGATGTGAGCTGAGAAATAAGAATCTCACAGCAACCTTCCTTCTGGGACATTCAATCATGTCTCAGAGATGAAACTTTACCTGCTACGTGATTCATTCATACTTCATTATCCCTTTGCCTTCTCATGAACAGGAGAAAACAGGAAAAAAATCTAAGACTGAGATTCCAGTTCCTTCTCCATGAAAAAGATATAAGGTCCAGGCACATTCATTTTACTGGGACTTTAGAAATAATAGCATGCTCAAGGGAAGTGATTTCTCTCAGAACTGTGTGATGGCTCATGAAACCAGAAGATCAGTTCCCTCTTTCTGCTGTGTTGAGCTCTGCCCATCAGGAAGATGACTAGGCAGTACTTTACATGGACTATGTAGAAGACATGCTCTAGAGCAGTGGTACTTAACTGTTTTGGCACCAGGGACCTATCCAGTGGAAGACAATTTTTCCATGAATCAGAGGTTGGGGGGATGGTTCCTGGATGATTAAGTGCATTACCTTTACTATGTACTTTATTTCTAATTGATTGCTGCTGTTCCTATGACAGGAACCAGTTCACAGCCCAGAGGTTGGGGATCCCTGCTCTATAGGAAGAAAGAGACAGTTGCTGATTCCACACTGAGACTTGTTTCAACCTTAGTGCCTAGAGCTGGGTTTCTCCTACTTGTATTGACCTCAATTTTCTCACCTTTAGTCCTTCGTGGCTTTTTTTTTTTTTTTTCCTTAAGGATATAACAGACTCTGAGATGATATAACAAAATTCACTGTGTCATTCCTTACTGAGATGTGTGGGACATTTTTGCCTTGTAACTGGAGAAATGGAGAAATTTCTCCAGGAAAAAGCACAGAGAGGAGGGTGACAAGGGAAGGAGGACATTATCGTCTAGCTCGCATGCCTAGATTTAAGATCCATTCTTAGAGAGATGAAGAACCAACAGTCACAGACCTATCTGCATGAGGTTTTAGTCAAGAGGGATGGCTGAAATTTTACTCACCCACTCAAATAAGACTTTTGGAGATAGGATAACTGCTCTCAGGGCACTGATGACAGAGTGGGGGCCATAGCCATGGAGCAAAGAGAGCTGCCTTCCTCAATTTGCACGGGATTCAGAACAGATCTGATCCCCTGAGGACTGGGTATCTGAGGAGCAACTGGAGTTGGTGCCCTTAGCAAGGACATTGAAGTTCTCAGGGCAGCAACATCTTGGGTTCTCTGAGCCAGATGATTCATGGGTGACAGCTGCAGGGAAACGAGATCCAGAGCAGAGGATGACAGCCAGCCTATCTGCTGGGCAGAGGTGACTGCAGCTGACCCACTGCAAGCACAGAGAAGCTCACATTCCCAAGCTTTCAAAATAACTCCCATTGAAAAGAAGATTGTGAGCAAGAACCTGGATTTGTTCACTCTTCAGTGTCCCCCGTCAGTGTCCCCTGTCAAGTGCTTAGTAGGTGCTCAGTAAATATTTGTTGTGGAACACATTCAGGATGCTTTTAGGGAGGCTGAGTTCCAAAAATTAGTCCAGTGAGTACTTGACTAGCATCCTTTGATTACTAAAACATTTGTAACATAACTTTGCAGATGCAGAGAAGTGGGTTGTATTTAATTTGTGGTCAGATCAATTTGATCGCTGTCACTCTTTGAAAGAGGCGTTTCTCTTTGGGACAGGGATAGAAGAGAGAGAATTAGAGTGAAGGGTGGGCATGACTTCTGCAGGGGCAAATCCAGGGGGTTGGGGTAGTGACCCTACATTTACATGTGGTAGGATGGTGGTGTTCTCCCCTGACTCTTGGCATCCCACTGATCAGACAGAATAGCTGAAGCAGCCACAGGACCCTCCCAAATTAAACTCTCCTTTGTGTGATTCTCAAATACCAAGACATGGTGACTGCAGCAATGCCCAGAGTTCCCTTTGAATCAGAAATTCCTCATGCCAATGTGTACCAAGGCTCTCATAATCCCACATCAGGCAGTCTCTTAGCATACGGTGCCTATTTAAAATGTGAATATATTACTTAGGAGGGGTAACATATTAATCCACTACCAGCCATTAACACTACAACATGAATTAGTGTGTCAGTGACTGAGGAAGCCTTGCCTCAGGGAACAGTATATAGGGCAGATTTGTTAATTTTTCCTTGTCTTAGATTATGATTTATTGTACAAACAAAAATTGCAACAGCAATAAAGAAATCTAAAACAAGGACTAAATCCCCTCTTGTGGTCCTACTGCAGTTACATGTTAATTGCTTTATCTGGGTTCCCTTTCAACTTCTATTCAAATTCATAAGGAGCCTCAACTAAAACGTTTTCCATTTTTTCTGGATAATAATAGCTAACATTTATTAAGTGCTTACTGTATGCCAGGCACTGTCCCAGAAACACTTACACAAATTAAATCCTGTCATTTTAACAAAAGCTCATGAAGTAGGGCTCCCAAGGTGGCTTAGTGGTCAAAAATCTGCCTGCCAGTGCAAGAGATGCAAGAGATGTGGATTCAATCCCTGGGTCAGGACTATCCTCTGGAGTGGGAAATAGCAACCCATTCCAGTATTCTTGCCTGGAAAATTCCATGGCAGAGGACACCTGGCAGGCTGCAGTCCATGGGGTTGCAGAGTCAGACGTGACTGAGCGCTCATGCACACATGAAGCAGGTAGAGTTTAATTCTCATTTGACACATGGGGGATTGAGATCCAAAAAAGTTAAGGAACTTGTCCAAGTCAGTAAATAATTTACTCAAAGCCAAGCATCTGGCTCCAACATCCATGCTTTCAACTCCAGAGCCAAACATCCCGTTTATCAGCCAGGAAGCTGAGGCATCATGAGCTAATTAACTTATCTACAGTTGTATACATCACATGTGGCAGAACCAGATGCTCGGGTACAAGCCCATCCTCTTAACTGCACCGTACAGATGACAGGCACTATCCTGGTTGGTACTCACAGCCTCTGTTTAGGGCTAATGTCCTTATGCCCAGTTTACAATGTTAAGGTTAAGAAGACTAGTTAATTTGCCCAAGTGCAGATCATAAATGACAAATCCAGGTTATAAATCCAGATTTTCTGTTTCCAAGTTCAGTTCTTGTTTATGTTATTTTTTAAACTATCTCTATTGACATTCAAATTTTTCAACACAGTTTAAACAAAACACATGAATTGTCTATTTCCTATCTTATTCATTTCATGTAATTCAAGAACACTTTCCCTAGTTACTAGATAGTTTCCATAATCATCACTGTATTGGCAGCCCAATAGAACCCTGTAGTGATAAATCATAATATATGTAAACACCCTGTTGAATTTTTTTTCTTTTAGGGACCCTGCAGTGATAAATCATAATACATTTAAACACCCTGTTGAAATTTTTTCTTTTATATTTTTTCTATTATTATAAATAATGTGACAAGAAAGACATCTGTGCAGTATCATATTTCTTTTAAAGTGTTTCTTCCGGAGTACTAAAGTACAGCTTCTCTCATTTTGCTTGATTTTCCAACAACTGATTCAACACTACACAGAAAATAGAGCATCATCACCTCCTTGCAGACAGCAATAGCAATAGACAATTTTCCAAGAGCCCCATGTGTGAACAGCCTGGAGTGATCTGAATTTTTCTCCTCTGTGTCTGCTTCAGAGGCATTCAGCCAATTGAGTTACATCACCCACTTGCTGGCTGAGATTCCATTAGCCAGAACATGGCCTTCTGTCTTTTGGTGGCAGCTTTCTTATGGCTGCTACATGCAGGACCCAAACCTGAATCTCAAGAGTGGTGTTAGGGTTGGGTTCTGAACTGATGCCACCTGAGCTGGAGCATACTTTCTGGTATTGCCTAAACCCCTGAGCACCTGTCCCAACTGTGCCTGTCTGGTTGGGCTGAAGAGCACAGATGCCCAGTAATTAGTTGGTCATCTCAGTATTGTCATCAAGACAAAGTAAATTCTTATTATTCTTGCCTCATCTATCCTCTAGAATATAAACTTATTGAGAACAGACACTATGTCTTTGCTGGGTCTCAGTGTGGATCCTAAACGCAGCTGATGCTCAAATATTAATGATGTTTTCACATATTGGGCAGGAGCTAGCCTTATGCTTTATAGTTAGTTAAGTCAAACAACTACTTTCACTAAATTGAAAGATTGATGATTATGGGGAAAGTTTGTGTACCTTGGATTCCATTACAGAAGTAATCTATTTATGCTAATTATCTTGCTTTATTCCACAGCATTTTCAGTGAGTGAAANACGCAGCTGATGCTCAAATATTAATGATGTTTTCACATATTGGGCAGGAGCTAGCCTTATGCTTTATAGTTAGTTAAGTCAAACAACCACTTTCACTAAATTGAAAGATTGATGATTATGGGGAAAGTTTGTGTACCTTGGATTCCATTACAGAAGTAATCTATTTATGCTAATTATCATGCTTTATTCCACAGCATTTTCAGTGAGTGAAATATTGACATTTTTAAATTAAAGTCACCTTGAAAAAGTGATAACATATTCAGCATAGTGTTGATAAAGAAGAATTATTTTTAATTAATCTAATCTCACTACATAAATAGATTTGAGGAAATAGGCATTTTGCAAAAGTTTACTATTCTAAATTCTTCTCAGGGTTATATTTCCAGAAACATTCTGACGTAGAAAGAAAATAAAGTCATCATAATGTCTTCTTTCAAAATAAATTATTGAGTTAAAAACATTGGAGTTAAAGTATTGATGGCAGGATAGAGGTAAATATTCACCTATCTCAGTCATAGCTAACAGCTTTCCATTACTAGATGCAAAATACGAGCTTTGCTCTTGAGAAAACCTATGTTTTAGGGCTATTGATGTCACTGCCACTTTGAACATTTTCAATATTTAATTATGAGCTTTAAATTTACCTTACAGTGTATTCTGTGTAGCAGCTAAATATGAATTGCAACCAGATGGGAAGTAAGAAATACAAATATACTGTGGCAACTTCTAAATTTAAAAATACACCAATGTTAATAGTCAATAACAAAAGTAAATTTCAAGCTATTAAATATTATTGTTAGATAATTTTCCAAGTTCTATAATTTTCCAAATCTATAGAGCAACATTAATGAGTATTTCTGTTTTGATCTAAATTTCAAATTCCATTTTATAGAAAATAGAAAAGAGATGGGTCAATTATAGGAATAGTTAAATCATCTCTGAGGTTTGTTTCTCAGATAAAATTTTCTGGAAGGTCTCCGTTCCTTTCCGGTTCTGCAATACGTTGATTTCCTACTGATAAATCCATAGAGCATCAGTTCAGTTCAGTTCAGTTCAGTCGCTCAGTCGTGTCCGACTCTTTGCGACCCCATGAATCGCNAATGATGCTAAAGCTGAAGCTGCAGTACTTTGGCCACCTCATGCGAAGAGTTGACTCATTGGAAAAGACTGTGATGCTGGGAGGGATTGAGAGCTAGAGTAGAAGGGGACGACAGAGGATAAGATGGCTAGATGGCATCACTGGCTCGATGGGCATGAGTGTGAGTGAACTCCGGGAGTTGGTGATGGACAGGGAAGCCTGGCGTGCTGCGATTCATGGGGTCGCAAAGAGTCAGACACGACTGAGCAACTAAACTGAACTGAACTTTCAATTCTTGTCTTCTCTCTTTGTCTCTTTCTTTTTGTACAAACTCCCTCCAAAGTTTGGACAAGAACCCAGCATTGTATTCACATGGTCCTCTAATTTTGTACCATTTTCAAAGTTAGACATTTTGAGAGTAGTCACTGAAGACTCTGTTTCCCTACTCTGACTCCCCATCTACTTTGCCTCCCATTGGTGCTACTGGAGTAGCTGTGGCCACTTTGGAGACCTGGCTAAAGGGATATTGAGCAGCTGTGTTAACTTATGTCTGAAAGAAACTTGAACCAGAATTTCCCAAATTTGACTGCTACTAAAAATGTACATGACATAATCAATAACAAGTTATAAAACTGACAGAAACTTTTCTACATTAACAATAAAAAGCAAAAACACAAAATTCCGTGCTTCAAACCATGGCAGAGTAACAGTTCCAGATATAACTTGTCATTGAAAAAAAAAAAAAAGATAGGAATTCCCTGGTCATCTAGTGGATTGAGACTCTGCCTGCCAACGCGAGGGACACAGGTTTGATCCCTCTTCTAGGAAGATTTCACATACCATTGGACAACTAAGCCTGGGTGCCACAACTACTGAAGCCCGTGAGCCCAAGAGCCTATGGTCCACAACAAGAGAAGCCACTGCAATGAGAAGCCCATAACTAGAAAACGCCCATGTGCAGCAACTACAGCCAGTGCAGACAAAAATAAACAAATGTTTGAAAAACCAACCATGTAACTGCAAAATATATATGGTGGAACTATTCTCAGGCATTAGATTACCAACGGGTCTAAAATTCTGGAGAGTAGGAAATAACATAACATGAATCCCACTGATACCCTGGCTTTCAATCAGGGAGCAGCTTCCCATTATGAAGCTGGGAGCTGAGACCCAAGAAAAAAGCAATGATCTTGCTGAGCTGAGGAAGCAGAGAGTGGAGAGGAGGGTGTCAGGTGGCTAGAATTTGCTGGTCAGGACACTAGAAAGGTGGGAGTTAAACAAAGAAGCTGAGTGAATTTAAGTCAGATGAACATTGTATCTACTATTGTGGGCAAGAATCCCTTAGAGAAATGGAGTAGCCATCATAGTCAACAAAAGAGTCCAAAATGCAGTACTTGGATGCAGTCTCAAAAATGACAGAAGGATCTCTATTCGTTTCCAAGGCAACCCAGTCAATATCATGGTAATCCAAGTCTATGCCTTGACCAGTAATGCTGAAGAAGCTGAAGTTGAATGGTTCTATGAAGACCTATAAGATCATTTAGAACTAGAACCCAAAAAAAGATGTCCTTTCATTATAGGGGATTGGAATGCAAAAGTACGAAGTCAAGAAACACCNTTCGTTTCCAAGGTAAACCATTCAATATCACAGTTATCCAAGTCTATGCCCCAACCAGTAATGCTGAAGAAGCTGAAGTTGAACAATTCTATGAAGACCTACAAGACCTCTTAGATCTAACACCCCCAAAAGATGTCCTTTCATTATAGGGGACTGGAATGCAAAAGTACAAAGTCAAGAAACACCTAGAGTAACAGGCAAATTTGGCCTTGGAATACAAAACGAAACATGTCAAAGGCTAAGAGTTTTGACGAGAGAACACACTGGTCATAACAAACACCCTCTTCCAACAACACAGGAGAAGACTCTACATGTGGACATTACCAGATGGTCAACACCGAAATCAGACTGATTATATTCTTTGTAGCCAAAATGGAGAAGCTCTGTACAGTCAGTGAAAACAAGACTGAGAGCTGACTGTGGCTCAGATCATGAACTCCTTATTGCCAAATTCAGACTTAAATTGAAGAAGTGAGGAAAACCACTAGACGATTCAGATATGACCTAAGTCAAATCCCTAATGATAATACAGTGGAAGTGAGAAATAGATTTAAGGGACTAGATCTCATAGACAGAGTGCCTGATGACCTATGGATGGAGGTATATGACATTGTACAAGAGACAGAGAGCAGGATCACCCCCAAGAAAAAGGAATGCAAAAAAGCAAAACGGCTGTCTGAGGAGGCCTTACAAATAGCTGAGAAAAGAAGAGAAGACAAAAGCAAAGGAGAAAAGGAAAGATATACTCATTTGAATGCAGAGTTCCAAAGAATAGCAAGGAGAGCTAAGAAAGCCTTCCTCAGTGATCAGTGCAAAGAAATAGAGGAAAGTAAAAGAATGGGAAAGACTAGAGATCGCTTCAAGAAAATAGAGATATCAAGGGAAATTTTCATGCAAAGAGGGGCTCAGTAATGGACAGAAAAGGTATGGACCTAACAGAAACAGAAGATATTAAGAGGTGGCAAGAATACACAGAAGAACTGTACAGAAAAGATCTTCATGACCTAGATAATCACGATGGTGTCATCACTCACCTAGAGCCAGACATCCTGGAATGGGAAGTTAAGTGGGCCTTAGGAAGCATCACAACAAACAAAGCTAGTGGAGGTGATGGAATTCCAGTTGAGCTCTTTCAAATCCTAAAAGATGATGCTGTGAAAGTGATGCACTCAATATGCCAGCAAAATTGAAAAACTCTGCAGTGGCCACACGGCTGGAAAAGGTCAGTTTTCATTCCAATCCCTAAGAAAGTCAATGCCAAAGAATGCTCAAACCACCGCACAATTGCACTCATCTCACATATTAGCAAAGTAATGCTCAAAATTCTCCAAGCCATGCTGCAACAATATGTGAACCATGAACTTCCAGAAGTTCAAGCTGGATTTAGAAAAGGCATAGGAACCAGAGATCAAATTGCCAACATCCACTGGATCATTGAAAAAGCAAGAGAGTTCCAGAAAAAAAACATCTCTTTCTGCTTTATTGACTATACCAAAGCATTTGACTGTGTGCAACACTATAAACTGTGGAAAATTCTGAAAGTTATGGGAATACCAGACCACCTGACCCGTCTCTTGAGAAACCTGTATTCAGGTCAAGAAGCAACAGTTAGAACTGGATATGGAACACCAGACTGGTTCCAAATAGGAAAAGGAGTACATCAAGGCTGTATATCGTCATCCTGCTTATTTAACTTATATGCAGAGTACATCATGAGAAACGCTGGGCTAGATGAAGCACAAGCTGGAATCAAGATTGCTGGGAGAAATATTAATAACCTCCGATATGCAGATACCACCACCCTTGTGGTATAAAGTAAAGAAGAACTAAAGAGCCTCTTGGTGAAAGTGAAAGAGGAGAGTGAAAAAGTTGTTTTAAAACTCAACATTCAGAAAATTAAGATCATGGCATCCAGTCCCATCACTTCATGGGAAATAGATGGGGAAACAGTGGAAACATTGGCTGACTTTATTTTTGGGGGCTCCGAAATCACTGCAGATAGTGATTGCAGCCATGAAGTTAAAAGACGTTTACTCCTTGGAAGGAAAATTATGACCAACCTAGACAGTATATTAAAAAGCAGAGATATTACTTTGTCAACAAAGGTCCATCTAGTCAAGGCTATGGTTTTTCCAGTAGTCATGTATGGATATGAGAGTTGGGCTATAAAGAAAGGTGAACACTGAAGAACTGATGTTTTTGAACTGTGGTGTTGGAGAAGACTCTTGAGGGTCCCTTGGATGCAAGGAGATCCAACCAGTCAATCCTAAAGGAGATCAGTCCTGGGTGTTCATTGGAAGGACTAATGCTGAAACTGAAACCCCAATACTGTGGCCACCTGATGCGAAGAACTGACTCATTTGAAAAGGGCCTCATGCTGGGAAAGAGTGAGGGTAGGAGGAAAAAGGGATGACAGAGGATGAGATGGTTGGATGGTTTCACTGACTTACTGCACATGAGTTTGTGTAAACTCCCGAAGCTGGTGATGGACAGGGAAACCTGACATGTTGTAGTCCATGTGGTCACAAACAGTCAGACACGACTGAGTAACTGAACTGAACTGAACTGAAACAAAGAAGTAGATATGGAGTATCCCCATGGGTCCTTGGAAAAGCCTGGGTTGCACATGTATGGGTCAAAATTCTGTGAGACCTAACAGACTTGTTAGGAATGGTTCTGAAGTCCAGAATTGAAAAGAGATGCCCAACAGTGTACAGTACTGGGAAACTGAGTTCTGGGCCAAACAGAGTAGAGAGACTTTTCTAAGCATCACTGTCATTCACTTGAGACCCAGAAAAGCTACACAGATGATTCATGCCATATGACAAAGGAAAAAAGGCTCAAAAAGAGTGAAAGGATATCAGACCCTAATCCATACGTGCATTAAGCAGAAAAGCTTCAAAATGAATCAGCAGTGTCTCAGTAGGTTGGTCAAACAGAGAGGTAGCATTATCTGGAAGGCCTGGAATCAGTAATTGTCCACTGCCGGAAGCCAGCGTGAGGAATCCCACCCGTGACAAGGTCACGTGGCAGAAGATTTGATGGTCAAGGACAAGTCAAATCTCAGGTCTTCCCCCTGGCATTTCCTGAGCATGTACNAAGGTGCACACCACAGTGCCTCCCAGGACTAAGAGGAGCATCAGTGGGACAGCAGAGCTGATTTTAGAACAGTTTCATGCCGGAAGCCAGTGTGAGGAATCCCACCCATGACAAGGTCATGCGGCAGGAGATTTTGATGGGCAAGGACGAGTCAGATCTCAGGTTTTCCCCCTGGCATTTCCTGAGCATGTACCCCCCCAAAAAAAATAAGAATCTGCCTGCTTTTCCACTCTTCTGACATTCTCTGGAAAAAGTCAACTCAGAGAGTGTTTCAATCCAAAAACCCCTCTGATGGCTTTCTAGCCTGCCTGCAAGACTTACAGCTGCGCATGTGATTGTTTGAGGCCTCCTGACTGCTGGAGGCACAGGAAGCTTAAAACATCCTAGGAATGTAGGGGCTTCCGAGGAATCAAAATCATTAGAATAGGACTGATTAAAGGTTTCATTTGTTGAGCCAATACTTGCTGCCAAATTTTCATATCTTTTATTTGTTGACATAGTTGGTATATAGAAAAAACAAGTAGCAACATTAGATCTTTGAGTTAAGTACCTTCTTTGTTATAACCCACTGCACCTTTGTTCTATAGGGATGTGACTTCAGTGCTTTAAGGAGATGCAGATTAAAGAAAAACACTTCAGGGAAACAAGATTAACATTCATTAAAGAAGAGAGCCAAAAAGTGTTAGCAAGCCTCCTGGCCAGAAGATAATGTCAATCACCTGAGACCTTTTGCATACAAAAAGATATAGCTGCCCCTGCATGATTCTGTATCTTCCATTATGTAAAATTTAGGGTATATAAACACCTTTTTAAATAATAAAGTTGGAGGGGGTTTTTGCACAAGCCTGGCCTCCCCCATGTCTCTTTCTTTTGCTCCCTCTCCCTCCCTCTAATTTCAGGTTGAATTCCCATCTGGGGCGTGGAGGCTAACCGAGTCTATTTACTTGCCCGGGCGGGGCACTCTCCGCTATTCAAGCAGGCGCCTGTGGCCCAATGTAGACGGTGCAAGCTCCTTGTCTGGAACTTTATTGGCTTTCCACGTAAACCAAGTTATTCAGCCTCCTTTCTCCAATTAATTTTCCTACTACACTATTTCTTCCTAATATAATCTTCTATTAATAAATAACTTTTTTCCTCACCAACACCGTCCACGTTTCGAATTCCCTGGACCCACCGGGGCTGGACCCCGGCAGTCCACAAAGTCAGAGTTCAGCCATCAACAGGGTTCTAGTCCTGAGAAAAGCCTGAGAGAGTATGGTAACATTCCAGGACCTGAAAAATATGCTATTGCTATTGAGTTTTTAAGTTGTATCCAACTCTTTTGCAACCTCATGGACGGTAGCCTGCCAGGCTCCTCTATTCATGGGATTTCCCAGGCAAGAATAGTGCAGTGAGTTACCATTTCCTTCTCCATGAAATCTTCCTGATGCAGGGATGGAATCCATGTCTCCTGCATTGGAAGGCATGTTCTTTACCACCGAGCCACCAGGGAAGCCCCTGGGGAATGTGACATGTCAAAACAGCACCCGAGTCATGAAAACACGACCCCAGGTAAGACAATCTAGGCTTATATAAGGATGAGACAAACAGCAGGTGGAACCTTTTGGAGGTGAAACTATTTTAGTACTTTCTTTCTCTGGTCAGATTTAGTTCTAGAATTATGGGCAGGATTAATACTGTGGTTGGAAGTTAAATAGTCCTAACCATGAGGACCTAAATAGTAGAAGAAGATGGGGAAATCATACAATCAATGAAGGCAGAAAAAATTTTGGTGACCATAAGTCTGGAATCAGAGAAGTGAATCAACCATATCTGGACAGGAGAGGCCTAAATGGAATAGGGTGGATGGAGAAGAAACTATGTAAGCACAAGCGTACAAAGGCTGTAAGACCCTCTGTTTAGAGCGGACAGGCTGGAATTAGAAAGGAAACTTGCCTCCACTATGACATTGCCTTATGGACCAGCCTGAGTTATTTTTCGTGCTGTTTAATATGCACAGTCTTGGTTCCCAATTAGGACCATGTGTCACCTACAGACCAGGATAACAGTGACCATTATATCCTTCTAAAATTACCAAGTATGTATATGAAAGAAGAGTTGTGTTCCCAAGGTGACATTGACACTTCCTGGCTGGACATTGTTCAGTTCAGTTCAGTCACTCACTGTCCGACTCTTTGTGACCCCATGAACCACAACACGCCAGGCCTCCCTGTCCATCATCAACTCCCAGAGTCCACCCAAACCCATGTCCATCGAGTTGATGATGCCGTCCAACCATCTCATCCTCTGTCATCCCCTTCTCCTCCTGCCTTCAATCTTTCCCAGCATCAGGGTCTTTTCCAATGAGTCAGCTCTTCGCATCAGGTGGCCAAAGTATTGGAGCTTCAGCTTCAATATCAGTCCTTCCAAAGTTCACTGGACATTGTTAATACAGCTCAAAGGAATAATTAACAATCAAAGAGGATATTTTTGCCACAAAGAGTAATCCAAAGCTGACTTCATCCGAATACCTTGGCAATCCTAGGAAGTCAAGCATTAAGATTCTGCTCTGGATTCTTCATGCCAGAAACAGCCTTGCCAGTGATAATTATGAGACTGACTGGGCCAAACAACAAAGGAAAGAACAAGCCAGTCTTGGTAACTAGGAGTTCTGCTATGTGGGCCTTACCGGTCACTTCCTGTGGCAACAGAAAGTTTTGTTTTCCTTTTTTGAAAAACTCATACAGGAACAAAGAGTGGAAACAAGAGACAGAACTATTGTAAAGGAATAGATACTGTGGACAATTATCAATGCAATCATTATGCATGTAAAATCACAAGTAAATGAATTTTCTAAGATAATCACCAAGGTAGTTAGATTAAAAAATACATGCAAAACTCAATCCCTTCTAATAGTAATGCTTCTATTTCTACCAACTTCCCATTCACTGCCTGATCTAGAATTTTATAGCCAGGTTTTCACTATTATATTTTAATAATTTATATTAATAATATTCTCTTTAAAATTTGTTCAGAAATTTATATTTCAATTATGTTTGTAATCATTATAATTACTTATGTTATTCATACAACGGTCTGCTACTCAGTGCCAGTACTCATAACTTCACCATTTTCAGTGTTTCTTTATCATGATAACCCTTTGCAGTTAGAGAATCTCTCTCTTATTCTGGATAGAACTTGTGTACTACATCTCATGAGCTGTGCGTCGTACACAGTGTCTTTTTGTTGCCACTGTACATAAAGGGCAGTATCTCTGCACATGGGGTCTTCAGTCATACTATTGTCATTGTCTCCCCACCACTTTAAATACTTCTTCCAGCATTGCTATCTAGCAATGGAGACATCTGAGATCCACTTTTTTTTTTCTGTACAAGTAATCTTATTTTTTCCTCCTTGGGTGTTTCTAAGATATTTTATTCTTATATCCTTTGAAATTCAGATATCTCCGCGGGAAATGCCTAAATATTGGTTCCATTTCATTAATGCTTCCTACTTCTCAGTGAGACTCTACCCTGCAGATTCAATGCTTTGTTCAGTTTAGGAAAGATTTTTATAGTCACAACTTTGATTGCTGAGTTTTTACCATTTGTTTTGATATCGCATTCATTTATCTGTTATGCCAGTTCTCCGTAATCTTTCATGTTTCATCTTGGCTGTCATCATCTTCCTATCTTAATCCTCTCACTCTGCATCCTGGAAAAGCTTCCCAAACGTGCATCTCACATCACTGATTCCCTTTTCTGTAGGGTCAGTTTTTATCTCTATTATATCAAATGCATATTTTATTTCTCATATGGCAGTTCTTAGTATCATCCTGATGTTTATTACCTTGGTTCTGTTTTCATCTCAGTCTTTTATCTTATTTCCTCTTTGTTCTCTTGTTTCACAGTGTTCATGTTTTGAATTATTGAAATCATGAAACAACCACTTTTAAAATTTACCTCCACATACTATAATGTATTATTACTGTATTTGCGCCTGTATTTGAAATGTTCTTTTCCTTGTATGCCACAACATCTGTACATAGATCTCATGGTAGTACATATTATTTTCCTATTTACTCATGTTAGAAATCAGACGTATCTGCCCTTGATTGGAGATGAGGGGTGGGGGAGAAACTCTTCATGATTTCCCTGCTACCAGCCTACATGCTTTTAAAATCTCCATCTCAAATGCAAATCTGGATACTCTGGTTGATTTGCACATCTCCTTAGCTGTGTTCTGGCACTTATCAATCATGCAACTTGTCTTTTCACTGACAGATGGGCCCTAAATCTCTAAGATCCCTAAGTAAATGGAAATTTCTCCAGGGATATGGCAGAGCATTAGCCAAGTATTCTGAATTCCATATAGTATTTTGAATGCCTATATTCTGTGATTATAATAACATTTAATTGGAATTTGTGACTGTATCTGCATTTAATCAAAAACTGTAGGCCATTAAGGATAGGATATAATCAAGACTCCTTCCTCTCTTATATCCTTTCCCCTTCTTGCTTCCACTGTAAACAATGGAAAGAAAATTTTTAGTAGTCTGATCAATCAGATTCAAAGAGAATGATTAGACCACCATTGATAGTATAAGAAGTAACTACCTACAAAAAGCCTCATACATGTGGTAAATGCCTCCTTCCACTGATGGGAAACTAAGGTTCCCTAGGGTGAGCTATCCCTGAATAGTCCCTATAACTTTTCTCTTTCTCCTGTCCTTTCTTACAACTAGCCAGAGGGTAGTGAGATCTAAGATCCAAGTCTGAGGTACAGTACTATCAATGGGAAACTCTAAGTCCACATTATAGCCTACCTGCCCACCTTCATGAATTTGGGATAAAATACCAGTTGATAATAAAGTGATAGATAGTTATATCCCTGTCTCTTAAGAACTGTACGAACAGAAGCAGAAATGATTTGAGGCAGCATAGAATTGCTCCTCTGTCTCTGGCCTAATTTTATCTAATATGCCTTAGTTTGTTCTAAATGTAGTGGAGAATAAGCAAGTAGTCATTTTTCAGTTGCTTAACCCAACTTGTATTTGTATTATTTTAACTCATATTTTAAAAGTTAGCAAGAAGTAGATAATATAAAAGGTGATCAAGAATAACTCCTATAAGAAGCACACTACAGAAGGCAAAAAAAAATGCTAGTATTAACTAGTTTTTAGTTGCTTTTCTTCTTTCCTTCCCAGATTTTCTTGACTCATAGAGTCACTTCTTAGTACTAGTTGGGTTTTTCCAAGGGTCCTTCCATTTCCCATCCCTCACTACATTTTATCACTCTTTTATTTATCACTTACTATATGTGCCACAAGAGAATTGCAAACATATTTTCATTTCATATAGAGGGT
Organism: Neotragus moschatus; assembly: GCA_006410615.1. Lineage (NCBI taxonomy): Eukaryota > Metazoa > Chordata > Mammalia > Artiodactyla > Bovidae > Neotragus > Neotragus moschatus. The sequence goes on along the minus strand of SJYA01001229.1, from coordinate 258,420 downwards.
CTGCATTTACCTGAATATAATTTAACTCATATGACCATTATATCTACTACTGTGGGCAGGAAATCCTCAGAAGAAATGGAGTAGCCATCATGGTCAACAAAAGACTTTGAAATGCAGTGCTTGGATGCAATCTCAAAAATGACAGAATGATCTCTGTTCATTTCCAAGGTAAACCATTCAATATCATGNTGGGAAACTATTAGGAAAACTGTTGAATAACCAAATTAAAGCATGAAGTAGACACCCAAGCACTGATGAGGGCAGTGATCCTTAGACAGAAGCAAAAGGGAAGTTTTTAATTCTAACCAAATTTGAGCAGTCAGGTGTGAAATCTGGGGTCAAAGCAGGGAACGGGTCAGGAACCCAACAAGTCCTGCAAAGTAGGTCTTAAAACAGAAGTGTGAGGTCAGAAGAAACAAGAAGGAGTTAAGTCCATGGTTTTAGGCAAGTTTGGAGAGCTCAGCAGAATCTTGAAGGTCAAGGCAGGTACAGAATCCAACAGCTTAGAGAATTTGAAGCCGCAGAATTCATGGGTAGAAACAGTAAAGAAGCTCTGAGCCTAAGGTGGTGAGTGACTTTTTCTGCTCATGTTGTTTTCTACCTCCTGTTGGATACACGTGGCCCTGAGACCATGGGTGTATAATCACTAACAGACGCTCACAGACCCAAAGGTACAATATGCACCCAACTGAAGTAAGGGCAGAAGTGTGACAATTACTGGTTGCTTTTAAATGTTAAAAATGCCCAGTAGGCAATTTATTCTACTGTTTATTCATTCCTCCCCTCTACCTCACGATGTACAAAGGCAAGCTCTGGTCCCAGCATGCTGTATGTTTACAGTGCATAAAAGATATCAGAAAATCTTTCATCTCAAGTCTTTCAGGCAGCTTAATTCCTCATTAGCTTTCATAAAGTCCAATTCAGTAGGTCAAACTCTGTTGTAGAAATTAAAATAGTATAACCAGTGAAAGATTATTTATATCCACTTCAATAAAAAAAATGAAGTTGTTGGTGGGAGGCATGGAGTACTCAACCTTCACAACAATGCAGAATAAAAAAAAAAAACTTTAGTGTGATATTGTGTAACTCATTGAATACATCTAGGCATCAGTGTCTTCCATTGTAAAATCAAAGAGGATAGCACCACCTAGAATATGTCATGATATTGTGATGAGGTCAAAGTAAGTTAACATACAACAAAGTATCTTTGAAGAAAAATACTATTAATATTATTATTAATTTTATTAATTAAAGGCTTCCCTGGTGGCTCAGACAGTAAAGCGTCTGCCTGCAGTGCAGGAGACGCGGGTTCGATCCCTGGGTTGGGAAGATCCCCTGGAGAAGGAAATGGCAACCCACTCCAATACTCTTGCCTGGAAAATTCCACAGACTGAGAGGCTCCTCAGAGCCTGGTAGGCTACAGTCCATGGGGTCACAAAGAGTTGGACACGACTGAGCAACTTCACTTCACTTTATTAATTATATTCACTATGTCTTTGGCCAGTATCTTATTTTGGCTAAACATATTTACAGGAGTATACAATTGCAAATACACACATATTGTGCAAAAACACAGAGAGCAAAAACATTCATAAAAATGAACAAAATTTTAAGTTATGCAGTTTTTAAAAAGAGGACAATAAGAACCAAGACAGGAGAAAATACAGTCAAGATTTAACACTGCTTCTTATTTTCATATGTGTTTTCTTCTTTTTAATTGCACAAAAACATTAGAAAAAAATTTAAGTAGTGGTAAATATGATACCAATTGATATCTGTATCTAAGTACATGGTCGCTTTGCTTTTGATAAGCTAATTTCCAAGGAACATAAGGAGACAGAAGTAAAACATGATGAAGAATCATACCATTCCTGCTAGACCTCTATTCCACACTCCCAGCTGAGGACTCTATTGAACTAGCGTGAGCCTTGANGAAAAAAATTTAAGTGGTGGTAAATATGATACCAATTGATATCTGTATCTAAGTACATGGTCGCTTTGCTTTTGATAAGCTAATTTCCAAGGAACATAAGGAGACAGAAGTAAAACATGATGAAGAATCATACCATTCCTGCTAGACCTCTATTCCACACTCCCAGCTGAGGACTCTATTGAACTAGCGTGAGCCTTGAGAAAAACCTTTTCTGCCATATCCAAATGATTCTGAGAGGCTCAGAACCAAAGATAGGTTGAAAGACTTTCCTTATTTCTATATCTATGATCAAACAAGTTTCCATATTCTTACCTTCTTACCTCTCCAATGCAGGAGAAAACCAAGTACGAATAAAGAGAGAAGCTAGAGAATAGTGCCAGCACCTTGAGTAGAGCAGGTGTAGTCTACACACTCAGACACACTCAATGCTTCCACAAGCAGAGATGTAGCTCACATGTAAGAAAGAGAAAAATTAAACTGAGAAATGACAGCTGAAAGTGTTCAATCCTTAGCCTTTTCTAAACTCTATTTGCTGCACTATTGATACTGCATATGAAATAGATAACTAATGAGAACATATGATATAGCACGGGGAACTGTACTTAAGGCACTTTGGTAACCTGAATGGGAAGGAAGTCCAAAGGGAGGGGATATACGCACATGTGACTGATTCATTTTGCTATGCAGTAGAAACTAATACAACAATGTAAAGCAAATATACTGCAATAAAAGCTAATTAATAAAAAAAACAGTTCATTAAGGACTGTTGCTTGAAAAACAGGTGCAATGAACCCACCTGTAAAATTGGTTTATATGTATATCTCTCTGGTAATAATAAAAACAAATTGGGCATTTAGGCACTGGCTATTCATTTTTTTGCAGATATGCTTCTCTTTTATAATTAAAAAAAATTCTTCTTTGCATTAAAAAACTAAATGCTGTAAGTAAAAAGAATATGTATTGATAGACATAAAATTCTACACCTGAATATATATATCTTCTTTAAGTGTTCATGAAATAGTCATAAAAATTGATTATGTGTTCAACCACTAAGCAAACTTCAATAAATACCAAAATTTAGAAAAAATACAGGTAACATTCTCTCATAATGACACAACCAAGAACAAACATTTCTCCAACTGGCATGTTACACCAGTGCTTCTCATCAATATTTCTGTTATTTCTAGTTTTTTTCATTCCATGATGCAACAGGATTGTGTTTCCCTACACCCTTGAATGTAGGCAAGATGTTGTGACTTGAATTAGCCAATTAAATATTTAAGGTGCTATTCTCTATTCCTCTCCAACATGTGCTGCAGTGACTGGCAACATTTCAGATGGTTCTGAGTGAGCATTAATAGAACACAGCCCTTGACTGACCCTAATGACTACAAAGTTAGTGTTAATCTATTCTGCATTGACAGAAACAAACCTTGGATTAAATTTAAAAGTCCAAATTAAAATTATAGAATATATACAGAAAAAAGATAACAAAAACATTGTATAGCGAAAGCTATGAAAACACACTTTGTTGAAAGTTATGCTTTAGGTACACATGAAGTGAAGTGAACTGAAGTCGCTCAGCTGTGTCTGACTCTTTGTGACCCTATGGACTGCAGCCTTCCAGGCTCCTCTGTCCATAGGATTTTCCAGGCAATATACTGGAGTGGATTGTCATTTCCTTCTCCAGGGGATCTTCCCAACCCAGGGATTGAACCCGGGTCTCTCGCATTATAGACAGACACTTTACCATCTGAGCCACCAGGGAAGTCATAGGTACACACAGAACTGTTTTTTAAGAAGAGCCTGTCTTCTATAGTATTGCCATTAATGTGCTGCTGCTGCTGCTGCTGCTAAGTCGCTTCAGTCGTGTCTGACTCTGTGCAACCCCAGAGACGGCAGCCCACCAGGTTCCTCCGTCCCTGGGATTCTCCAGGCAAGAACACTGGAGTGGGTTGCCATTTCCTTCTCCACTGTATGAAAGTGAAAAGTGAAAGTGAAGTCACTCAGTCGTGTCCAACTCCTAGCAACCCCATGGACTGCAGCCCACCAGGCTCCTCTGTCCATGGGATTTTCCAGGCAAGAGTACTGGAGTGGGGTGCCATCGCCTTCTCTGGCCATTAATGTGACCCAGTTGCAAAACTCAAAGTATCCCTACCTCTTCCAAAATTCACATTTCCAGGATTTAAAATCCAATTGGTGCAGCTTTAGGCAGTTATATAACCAAAACTGTGGGACTCAATAGCACAGGCATGGCCTCATAAGCTTTTAAAGCCCTCCACTGTGTTCCAAGGCCATTTCCAGAGGGGGAAAATTATTATTATATTACATTTCACCACTAGGCCACCTGCTGCCTACAATGACTCAACAGTCTAGAGTCTGGACTTGGCAAACAGTGGCACCAAAACAGAGCTGCTAGCTGGAAGATTACTACATGATGTTCAGTTGTCTTCCATGAGAAAATCCTTGGCATTAGTTATCCATGACAGGGTTATCAGTTGAATATGAAAGTAAAACAACGGGAAAATGTATGTTCTAAGCCAGTTTCTGCCAAAACTGTCAGGAATTCTAAACTGAGAGTCTATAAACTGATCAAGCTCAATTATAATTCTATGTACATTCCATGTGAAGAAACACTGTGTTTGTGGAGATAAATATAAATAAACTGCATTTCTATGAATTAATCAGGTAGGTCATTTTGTCCTAGCTTTGTTTGGCATGATTGCATGTCCTAACTCCCACAATCACCACAGAATCTGGCACAGGTTTTCCAAGCTTGCTTTCTTGTCCTCTCCATCCAGACAGAGCATTTGCATCTAACTTGACTCTTGCCTTTGATGGGACAAAAGCCAACTTAATTTAGCAAGGCCCACTCTTTAAGCAGCTTCCAGAGCAGAATACGTACTCCAAAAGGAGTCATGGACATCACCAGTCCCTCTTCAGCAGCAAGAGCAGGAGGAGAAAGATCATCCAGATGGTTATGCTGGAAGTCTTTTCTCTCTTCTGGACCTACCCAGAGATGGATTTCTGATCAAATTAATGCTAGTGGACCTCTTTCAAGGCTTTAAATGTAATTAGTTGTTAATTATTATCGTTTAAGGACTCTGCTGAGTGGCTATCAAGGCACCATCTGGACAGTTCATCACATTCACTGGGGAAACCCTGAAATCTCCATCCAAAAATGTGTGTCACTTGAAGACATTTACAATACTTGTCAAAAATCCTTGTATCCGGTGGGAAACTTGTTCACAGATGGCTGATATTAAAGACAGAAATGCTCTTTCTGTGGGTCAAAATTCCACTCTATAGTATTTGTACTTTAAAATATCCAGTTTTGAATGAGGATAAAGAGTAGCACGTTTTCTTGCATCTGGAACAATAGTGTCTATATCATTTGTTGCATGTGGTTGCAAACAACAGAAAATGACATCATAATCTGAAGCAGCAGAAGAATTTATTGGAATGATATTAGAAGACTGGAGGGCCAAAACTTGACAGGTACCAAGTGAGTTCTGGAGGGCTATGCGGAAGATAACCAGGGAAGGCCACAACGCTATCACCGTATTCTGATGACAGTCATACATCATATGCGATAGCATCATATTATGCTATCAAGTGCTCAAGATTCAAAGCCCTACCAGATAATATCTGTTGGCCAAGCCTGTTTGATNCTTATTTAACTTATATGTAGAGTACTTCATGAGAAACGTTGGGGTGGAGGAAGCACAAGCTGGAATCAAGATTGCTGGGAGAAATATGGATAACCTCAGATATGCAGATGACAGCACCCTTATGGCAGAAAGCAAAGAAGAACTAAAAAGCCTCTTGATGAAAGTGAAACAAGGGAGTGAAAAAGTTGATTTAAAACTCAACTTTCAGAAAACTAAGATCATCTTATTCAGTCCAATCACTTCGTGGCAAACAGATGGGTAAATAATGGTAACAGTAACAGACTGAATTTTTTTGTGCTCCAAAATCACCACAGATGGTGACTGCTGAAGCCATGAAATTAAAAGACACTTGTTCCTTCGAAGTAAAGCTATGACCAACCTAGACAGCATATTATAAAGTAGAGAAGTTACTTTGTCAACAAAGGTCCATCTAGTTAAAGCTATGGTTTTTTTCAATAGTCACGTATGGATATGAGAGTTGGACTATAAAGAAAGCTGAGTGCTGAACAGTTGATGCTTTTGAACTGTGGTGTTGGAGAAGACTCTTTAAAGTCTTTTGGACAGCAAGGAGATCCAATCAGTCTATCCTAAAGGAAATCAGTCCTGAATATTCATTGGAAGGGCTGATGCTGAAGCTGAAACACCAATACTTTGGCCACCTGGTGCAAAGTACTGACTCACTAGAAAAGACCCTGAATCTGGGAAAGAATGAAGGTGGAAGGAGAAGGGGATGACAGAGGATGAGATGGTTGGATGGCATCACTAACGCGATGAACATGAGTTTGAGTAAGCTCTGGGAGTTGGCAATGGACAGGGAAGCCTGGCTTTCTGCAGTCCATGGAGTCACAAAGAGTCAGACACGACTGAGTGAACTGAACAGTCAGTCAGTCAGTCAATTCAGTCACTCAGTCATGTCCAACTCTTTGTGACCCCATGAACCGCAGCACGCCAGGCCTCCCTGTCCATCACCATCGCCCGGAGTTCACTCAAACTCACATCAATCGAGTCGGTGATGCTATCCAGCCATCTCATCCTTTGTCGTCCCCTTTTCCTCCTGCTCCCAATCCCTCCCAGCTTCAGAGTCTTTTCCAATGAGTCAGCTCTTCGCATGAGGTGGCCAAAGTACTGGAGTTTCAGCTTCAGCATCAGTCCTTCCAATGAACTCCAAGGGCTGATCTTTAGGATGGACTGGTTGGATCTCCTTGCAGTCCAAGGGACTCTCAAGAGTCTCCTCCAACACCACAGTTCAAAAGCATCAATTCTTTGGCATTCAGCTTTCTTCACAGTCCAAGTCTCACATCCATACATGACCACTGGAAAAACCACAGCCTTGACTAGACAGACCTTTGTTGGGAAAGTAATGTCTCTGTTTTTCAATATGCACACTATAAAGGATTCTCTTGCTTCATGTGAGATAACATTCTCAAGAAACTTTGAAGTTCTTAGTCCACCACACTAGTAACCCCCTTTACTTTTTTCCCCCCATACATATTTCCCCTCTTTGAGTAATGTGTATTCTTAAAGAGGGAAAAGATGTTGATATACTTAAGTACATTAAAAGATGAAAATTCTAAGTTTCATGTCTAATGATTTACCCAGATGTGTGCAGTCATCTCAGAAAGGGGGCCTGGCAGCCATTGCCTTGTTTCCCTCTCACTTTTTTCCACTTCTCTCTCAGCCATATGTCCTTCTCCCACATCCCCACCTCATCATCATATTTTATCTCAACAAGCCAGAATGAAAACTATGGCTTCACCAACGTAGGCTAGAGCAGGAAAAGGGTACCAAACCACCAGAAATAATCCTTTATTAGACACAAAGCATTGCTTTTATTTTTTATTTTTGTCTGTGTTCACAGCTCCTGGCCCACTTCTTCAGCTAATGCAGCAAAAACCATCTAATTAAAAGTTGCAATGCTACTGATACACTCCATACCCCTTTGCTGATTTGTTTTCTTCCATAGCACTTATTGACAGATACCATACTACATGTTTGCCTGTGGCTCCTGCTTACTTTTGGCCCCCTAATAGAATGTACAGAGAAGGCAATGGCACCCCACTCCAGTACTCTTGCCTGGAAAATCCCGTAGACAGAGGAGCCTGGAAGGCTGCAGTCCATGGGGTCGCTGAGGGTCGGGCACGACTGAGCGACTTCACTTTCACTTTTCACTTTCATGCATTGGAGAAGGCAATGGCAACCCACTCCAGTGTTCTTGCCTGGAGAATCCCAGGGACGGGGAGCCTGGTGGGCTGCCGTCTATGGGGTCGTGCAGAGTCAGACACTATACTGAAGTGACTTAGCAGCGAACAGAAACAGTTGTCTGTTTTAGTCACTAACATCTCTGTCCCCTGGAATAGAGCCAAGCTATGTAAGTTTCCCAATAAAAATTTGTTAAATGAACTTGAATACCCATCACTATTGATATTAGGAAAATGTGCTAAAAAATCCAACGGCCTACTTTTAAAAATTAGCTTTCAGAGAACACTCCACTCAGAAATGGTAGATTCATTTTCTATTTATATATGCAGCATCTAATTTTTTAAAAAATCAGCAGTATAAAAATAATCCATAAATTACATTTAAATAACATCAAATGCATAATTTTCTTCTTGGATTTTTCTCAGCCCTGACTTTGGTCAAGTCAAACTATTAATAATTTGCTAAGGAAAAAATCTTGGTTGCTTGGCAATGAAAATTTTCAGTAGTTAAATGATTTAAGTGAACACAATCATGTGACTTTTTTCTATATCTATATTTTAGAAACAGGCTTTTCTCTAGTGTGCCCTTTTTAAAATAGTTATAAGTGATAAGAATTTCTGAGCCATTGGGCAAATAAACAGGTGACCAAAATTAATTTATATCACTTTGAACAACAACGGCATAAAAAAATTGACAGAATGACGTGGATACTCTACATCTCGTCACTCTTCTATGTCCTCATCTTTAATAAATTGTTGATATTTTAAAATTTTTTAATTCTTATTTGTGAATTACTTCACAGTTTGCAGAACTCATTCACATGCATTGTCCTATTGAATTCCCACAGTGTCAATGAAGTACTTTATCAGTTAGCTACTGCTGTCTAACAGCCCNCCCAATCCCTCCCAGCTTCAGAGTCTTTTCCAATGAGTCAGCTCTTCGCATGAGGTGGCCAAAGTACTGGAGTTTCAGCTTCAGCATCAGTCCTTCCAATGAACTCCAAGGGCTGATCTTTAGGATGGACTGGTTGGATCTCCTTGCAGTCCAAGGGACTCTCAAGAGTCTCCTCCAACACCACAGTTCAAAAGCATCAATTCTTTGGCATTCAGCTTTCTTCACAGTCCAAGTCTCACATCCATACATGACCACTGGAAAAACCACAGCCTTGACTAGACAGACCTTTGTTGGGAAAGTAATGTCTCTGTTTTTCAATATGCACACTATAAAGGATTCTCTTGCTTCATGTGAGATAACATTCTCAAGAAACTTTGAAGTTCTTAGTCCACCACACTAGTAACCCCCTTTACTTTTTTCCCCCCATACATATTTCCCCTCTTTGAGTAATGTGTATTCTTAAAGAGGGAAAAGATGTTGATATACTTAAGTACATTAAAAGATGAAAATTCTAAGTTTCATGTCTAATGATTTACCCAGATGTGTGCAGTCATCTCAGAAAGGGGGCCTGGCAGCCATTTCCTTGTTTCCCTCTCACTTTTTTCCACTTCTCTCTCAGCCATATGTCCTTCTCCCACATCCCCACCTCATCATCATATTTTATCTCAACAAGCCAGAATGAAAACTATGGCTTCACCAACGTAGGCTAGAGCAGGAAAAGGGTACCAAACCACCAGAAATAATCCTTTATTAGACACAAAGCATTGCTTTTATTTTTTATTTTTGTCTGTGTTCACAGCTCCTGGCCCACTTCTTCAGCTAATGCAGCAAAAACCATCTAATTAAAAGTTGCAATGCTACTGATACACTCCATACCCCTTTGCTGATTTGTTTTCTTCCATAGCACTTATTGACAGATACCATACTACATGTTTGCCTGTGGCTCCTGCTTATTTTTGGCCCCCTAATAGAATGTACAGAGAAGGCAATGGCACCCCACTCCAGTACTCTTGCCTGGAAAATCCCGTAGACAGAGGAGCCTGGAAGGCTGCAGTCCATGGGGTCGCTGAGGGTCGGGCACGACTGAGCGACTTCACTTTCACTTTTCACTTTCATGCATTGGAGAAGGCAATGGCAACCCACTCCAGTGTTCTTGCCTGGAGAATCCCAGGGATGGGAAGCCTGGTGGGCTGCCGTCTATGGGGTCGTGCAGAGTCAGACACTATACTGAAGTGACTTAGCAGCAAACAGAAACAGTTGTCTGTTTTAGTCACTAACATCTCTGTCCCCTGGAATAGAGCCAAGCTATGTAAGTTTCCCAATAAAAATTTGTTAAATGAACTTGAATACCCATCACTATTGATATTAGGAAAATGTGCTAAAAAATCCAACGGCCTACTTTTAAAAATTAGCTTTCAGAGAACACTCCACTCAGAAATGGTAGATTCATTTTCTATTTATATATGCAGCATCTAATTTTTTAAAAAATCAGCAGTATAAAAATAATCCATAAATTACATTTAAATAACATCAAATGCATAATTTTCTTCTTGGATTTTTCTCAGCCCTGACTTTGGTCAAGCCAAACTATTAATAATTTGCTAAGGAAAAAATCTTGGTTGCTTGGCAATGAAAATTTTCAGTAGTTAAATGATTTAAGTGAACACAATCATGTGACTTTTTTCTATATCTATATTTTAGAAACAGGCTTTTCTCTAGTGTGCCCTTTTTAAAATAGTTATAAGTGATAAGAATTTCTGAGCCATTGGGCAAATAAACAGGTGACCAAAATTAATTTATATCACTTTGAACAACAACGGCATAAAAAAATTGACAGAATGACGTGGATACTCTACATCTCGTCACTCTTCTATGTCCTCATCTTTAATAAATTGTTGATATTTTAAAATTTTTTAATTCTTATTTGTGAATTACTTCACAGTTTGCAGAACTCATTCACATGCATTGTCCTATTGAATTCCCACAGTGTCAATGAAGTACTTTATCAGTTAGCTACTGCTGTCTAACAGCCCATCACCAAACCTTAGTGACATAAAACAATTCACGTATCCTTGTGTACGAGTTGATGGCACCGTCTGTCCAGTTCACCTGAGTTCAGTGGGGCTCATTCATACACCCGCAGTCAGCTGCAGGTCTCCTAAGCACCTGTCATTATCTTAGCTTGGTTCTCCCACGTGCCTTGGGCCTTAGCTGGATATAGTGCACTGTCTTGACTCTGCTCTACATGTTTCATGCCCTGGTTTTTGGACATGTTCTCATGATAAAGCCAGAGGAGCAAGAGAAGAGCAGAAGCACTTTGGTATTCTCATGTCACATCGTTTGCTACTGTTGTATTGGCCAAAGCAAGTCACAAGGCTGACCGTGGTGATATAGCATGAGGGAACAGTTGTTGTTACAGGGATGCCATTTATTATGGTCATGAATGAGATGAGCCTACTCCAAGCTTGTGCTATTATTTTCATTATTTTAAATATGAGGAAATCAGCACTTGAGGGGGGTAGATAATTCACTCAAGAGGAATCAGCCATGTGTATGAACCAAAAGCTCAGGTCTTCTGACTCCAGAGATGTTCTTTCCTCTAACCCTGTCTGGCCTATTCATATATATTCATAGAAGCTGAATTTACTGTCTGTGGAAAGATAGAACCATTTCAGATTACTATGATGCTTCAGGTATCCCCAAAACAAAAGTTAGGATGTCAATCAGATTACTCACTTACCCTTTTTGTAAACTAGATAAATGCAAATCCCATTAGTTCACACTAATTTCTACTGTTTTTAATTACCAAATTGTTATTGAACCTTTTGGGGGTGCATCGCTTGTCCCTCCAGCTAAACTGCCACCTCCCTCCAGACAGAAACTCCGTGTTCAAATGTTCTATGTCTTTGTATCTCTCCCAGTGCCTGACATGGTGCTGATACAGATAATATACGTATCACTTGATTCATAAAGCTAGAAGGACATGATGTCAGTTTGACAGAGTTCTCTGTTAGACATATTAGAATCAAAAAGAGAAATCAAAATTGATTTGGGATTGAGAAAAGGGAAGAAACAATTTACAACTGAGCTTACATAAGTAAAGGAAAAAGGAATATATTTTTATTCTATTTTCAAACCTTTCATTCAAGCTAACATATATGAGTATTTTTCCTTATACTTATTGCTCTGCCTTGAAGTTGAAGATCAATTGAGGTGAACTGCCAAGAGCTAATTAGTGAACTAATTCTTTAATTCAGTGTAATAGTCATCACGAAAGTTGTGTTCAATGAGGTACTCACTTTTCCATTACAAAAATCAAATTCATAGTTTCTTTACTGCACTCTGAGAGATAGCTGGGTTAATGTCATTCTCTATTCTCTATAGTTCTTAAATTTAGTCATTTTTCAAACCTGGGAAAGGTAACTGTTTAAACAAATGTGAGGTTTTGCCAAATATCCGTGCTTATGGGTAAGTCAGTTTGCCTCTTTCCCCATGCTGAATCTCCCTCAGGAAACGGAAGAAAAGAACAAAGAGGAAACATAATAATTTTCTGTGAAAACCTGAGCATGCCATTCTGTATCAGCCGTGTGAGTTTCTCAAGAAAATACAAGATGATGCATGTTGTTTAGTTTCTAGTGGCAAGACTCTCAGAGAAAGATAATAGAAAAATTCTACAGTGCTAAAGCATATGGTCATCAATTTCCACACCTCATTAAAAACTGAAATTCTTTCTTTAATGTTTAGTTTTAGATCTTCAGTTGGGAACAACTTAAAGCCAAGTCAAAGTACACTGGTACCCAAGAAATTNCAAGACTCTCAGAGAAAGATAATAGAAAAATTCTACAGTGCTAAAGCATATGGTCATCAATTTCCACACCTCATTAAAAACTGAAATTCTTTCTTTAATGTTTAGTTTTAGATCTTCAGTTGGGAACAACTTAAAGCCAAGTCAAAGTACACTGGTACCCAAGAAATTTTGAAAAGAAGAACTTGTCTTCTTCATAAATAAGCCTCTCAAAAGGATCCAGGTCATAGTCAAGGCTAACTTCACTATTAAAGTAACAGTTAAGTGGCTATAAGTGTGAAGAATGTTTCACAACACCTGTGAAAAGATGTATAGTTTTTGAAACATATTGCAGTCATGCCTGGGGGTGACGCTGCTTCCTTCTGACTTAGAATGACATTGGCTGAATTGTTGCAGATATGAAAACATTTGTTGACAGTGACAGGTAAGCCAAACTGCTATACAAAATTCTAGATAAGACTGGATTCACTTGTATATTATTTTTCAACTACAGGACAATTTAGACAGTAGAATGTTGAGTTCAGAGTTACACTCAATCAATGTCAGTTTTCAACATTTGTTGGATCATGGAAAGAGCAAGAGAGTTCCAGAAAAACATCTATTTCTGCTTTATTGACTATGCCAAAGCCTTTGATTGTGTGGNGTACAAGAGAGGATGAGATGGTTGGATGGTATCACCAATTTACTGGACATAAACTTGGACAATCTCTGGGAGATGGTGAGAGACAAGAGAAGCCTTTGGTGTTGTAGTCCATGGGGTCTCAAAGAGTCAGACATGACTCGGTCACTGAACAACAACAACAACAACATCTTGCTGGTTCTGTTTCTCTGAGAACCCTAATACAGCCACGAAGAAAAATATTTTTCTATGTGCAGTTTAACAATAAATGACTCCTACCTCTCTCTACCAACACTCACATGAAATGCACGACCAGCTTCACTATGGGATAACATAGTCAACAGCACAGTGATGTTTTCTTACAAGACTCCATAAATTGTAAAAACAAACATTTGTGAAAGTGAAAATTATGCAAGGCTTAAAGGAAGATATCTCATAAGAAATTTTTTATGTGTAACAATGAAGTATATTTTTAAATAATTGAAGTTCATTGTCACCAGATATATCACATGGTAATAATGACAAGACTGAAAATGATAACAAAAATTTGATGGGATAATGATTACAACCAGCATGGTTTAATAAATTAAGACTGGAAGTTAGACAAATCGGGAATTGCATCCCTATGTACCACCAATAAGCCTTGGAAAAGTCATGGAAACTATTTTGTTGCGGTTTTCTTTCCAGCACAGTAGATGGTTGGCTTATATGACCCTAAGTCCCTCTGTCACTGGGACTCATTGAACTTCCTCGGAAACAATACAGTGAACTTCAGTATTATCTTGTCTAATTTTCATCATACTTGATTCTTTATGGTGATTTTTATGTTATTTAATACCAGGGAATATTATGTCCTATTTGATCTACAAGGATGATGTAGTTTTTAAGTCTCTAGTATTCATTTTAATTTCCTGGAGGAGAGCAATAGACAAAGGACATTTTATAAATCAAATGCTATTATATAATGACTATGATTTTTTAAATAAAATCATAATTCTTACAAAGACAAATTACCCTTTGCAATGAAATATTAATATTCTTATAAAGACAAATTACCCCTTTTAATGAAATGTAAAATGTTTTTCAAGTGATACTTTATTGCTAAAAAATATGTAACAAAAGTAGTACTTTCACAAACTGGTAGTGGATGATATAGGTTAGCACAAGCCTAGCAGAACAAAATTTGATAATCTGTTCAAGAGTCAGGAAAATGTTCAATATTTTATTTCAATGTGGGTTACAGAATTAAAGCAGTTCAGGCCTACAGAAATAAGCAACTGAGAGCTCAAATCTGTATTATCGTATCATATTTTTTAAATGTATTGAGAAGAAAGAAAATGGGATCAAGGGGAAAATCAGAAAGTCAGCACTTTCAATCATGGATCTTAAAAGATGTTTCCTAGTGTTTCAGATCCAGGATCTCAGGTTCTTTAAACTGTCCTATTGAAAACAAGTCACTACCCTTGAAGTCCAGAAGTAGGAAGAAAAGGAACACAAACAAATCAATATATGGAAAAGGATATCTAGTATTGTGTAAGTCTGATGAAATAAGACATCAATTTATCAGCAATAAAATTCATTTGACTACACTGAAAAATAATGGTTTCTATTCTTATTTTGTTGGTGGTGGTGATGATGATATTATGGGAAGAGGTTATCAAACTATTATTATAGCTGTCAGCAATCTAATGTTCAAGAATAAGGTGTAGATTGTCCACCCAGTCCACCAGATGCTATTCCTGGATGAAGGATTATGCCTATAAGTAATTTCTAAGATTTCAGAAATGTATTTCTTCATGTGTTAATTATTTATTTTCCCTTTTTCAGTATGATTGGAAGGCAGGTAAGATATTAAAACCATCAGTTTCTAGTTGCCATCTTGGTACATGACAAGAAAATAAGTTGAGTGGAGAAGAAGGCTGGAAGGCATCTGGAAGGCTAGGGAGACATTTCTACTTCATGGTCAATTCCTGGGGAAGCAGATACCAAGGGGCTGAATGGATGGCAGGTCAACTGCAAAGAAGTAAACAAGATAATGGATTCAAATCTGAAAAGTAAGAGGATTTACCTGGAGAAAATTTTGGGGAAGGGGATATGCAGAAGAGTGTGAGAAGCCTAAAAATGGCCATAATGATTTTAGAAATTGATTTGAGATTAATCCAGAAAACCAGTTTTCTATAAAAGTGAAGTAGTCTTTCTGCCAAGGTTTATGACTCTGTTATTTTCTCACATCAATATTAAGGTTCTTCAATTGCCATGTTCCCTCCAAGACTCTCCCATTCTATCACACCTGCAGCACACACTGCAGAAAGTCAACTCCAGTTTCAACCACACATGATATTCACAGTTTGAATCTGCAAAGCACTTGAGACTGAGAATCATTAGGTTAATACAACATCAACTAGATAACTAACACTAATCTAACTATATTTAGTATTTAAAAGCTACTTCCCTTCCTTTTATTGACAACTAAGAAGAAACTCTTGCTATACGATAAACAACTTAGTGACAAACACTAAAAAGTTTGTATTCTTAAAAACATCCAAATTCCCTTCATTATATCATTTTTTAGTAGTCTTATTAAATTCCATCACTTCTTTAAAGTGTTGTGTGACCTATGCCCTGAATAAATGCACTTGGCCAAGATGATGTGAAAATAGAAAAATCTAGCCTTTGATCTCTTCAAGCCATGCTCCCTGATCAGGGATTGCTTCTGCCAAGAAAGAGGGGAATTTTTTTATTAATAATTCACTTACAGGCATCTTATGGGTGAACATCTGATCGGCTTCACCCTCCTACAATGATACCTAAACTCTCATCTTGTCATTCTATCCACCTACAAAAATCTCTTTCTCTTCTAAAGCAAGCTTTCTTGGTTGTCATTTATTTTCTTAACCCCTGCTGACCCATTTCCTCAGGGTTTGACTTTAGCCAGAAGTCTTTTTGGTGTCGGTCATTATCACGATTTGCTTTAACCCCGTTATTTTTGCTTCTGTAGCAGTGTGGCTTATGAGCCACAGCTCTTGCAGCAGGGGGGCACAGACCTGCCTTTGGTGAAGGGTATCACATGCAGCAAGCAGAAGACTTCATTCTCAGGGCAGGAACCAGTGACATCAAACACGGGCAGCTGCACTGTCCACATTGATGGCATCTCCAGGAATGCACCACTTCTTTCATGGACATCAGGCTGCTTACAAGCGCAATGCCTCCAGGGATTTCAGAAAATAGTTAAAAGGACTCATAGGAATGGAAAACTTACACAGTTGAGTACAAGTAAACTAACAAATGTAGATATGACCATATTGGGGAATGTAGTTTGACCCCTAGACTGATCTGATCTACAAAACATAATTTATACTTTTGTATCAAGTTCATATAAAGCATATAGTGAGATGACTCAGAAGACTGAGTTCAAAATTTAAGCAACAACTTATACAGTTGTGACCAGTGAAGAAATGAGACTCCACAAGTATATCTAGTGCTAAAATATGGAACATCAAAATAGGATTAGAAATGTTTAAAGAGGTTAAAAAATATGATACAAAATTTTGTAGACAGAATGGCCTAGAGAAAGCAATTGGCTGAGAGAGACAAGTTATAAAACACAGCGAGTGCCTGTTCAGGGGATGGAGATGATAGGTCAATAGATTCAATGGGTGTCTTTCCTCTAGAGGGTAAAACTATTTTTATAATCTTAATCTAGTCTGTCCTTAATTTAGCAGAGGCACTCTTTAAAATTAAACAAATCTGTTTTCATCAAATGAGCCTTCTGATTAAACATTGTAGCCTTTGCTGTTGCCTAAAGGGAAAGAATATGCTCATCTGCTAACAAGAGTGATTCAGTCCTAGGTACAGTTATATTTCTCATTATAAGTGAGTAAGTTGATATTCTATTTTATACATCTCTCTATTTTTTATTGAAATGAAGCAATTTCCCGGGGTCTAATTAGAGTTCTGACAAGACCAAATTTCTGGCCTTGCAAAGCTGAAGACTAAACCCTGGAGTGTGATAAATCAACCACTGGACTGTATCTCTAAATGGTTTTCCTAAACTACAGCCAGGAACCCTGATGTGCATAACAACATTGTAAACCTAGGAAATCAACATAAACTTATTCTCTGAATTGCATATGAATTTCATTTGTTTGTTTTCTTAATATTTTCATTTGATATGTTTATGAAAAGATGTTTACCATATTGGCAATCAGGGGACATATGTCTTTATACATAGTGAATAATTTAAGAGTAATTTATATGCATGCACAATTTAAGTTAAATTTCAAGTATTTCTAAGTTTGGGGTGATATTTAATAACATAAAACATAAAGGAATATGAAGCCAGCATCTTTGCATCAGATGCAAAACATTTTCAAGTACGCAACCTAGAAGTCATTCTCATTTAATCAAAAGTTAGTGCAGTCTACAAAGTCCTGTTATATTACGATAGCAGAAACAAACCTTTCTGGATCAAAGATAACTTCAGCAAAAAATTTTCAAAATCTTTATCACAGGAAAATTGATCTCCTCAATTTCTAATTAAAAGAGCTAAGGGGTTAAATAAAGAACTGATGAGGAATCTTAGTTGAGAAATCATAGCTAATTTTCAGTACTTTGTACAATATTAAAGATCTAATATTCCCACCCGCCAAAAAATGTGATAATGTGATATTATAACAAAGAGAATGCCAGTTATTTCTCCAGAAAAAATGGGTTTACTCCAGATCAACAAAGAATAGCAATTTAGGTTCAGCAACCACAAGAAGATTCTTGAGAATCCCTTGAACTGCAAGGCGATCCAACCAGTCCATTCTAAAGGAGATCAGTCCTGGGTGTTCGTTGGAAGGACTAACGATAAAGCTGAAACTCCAATACTTTGGCCACCTCATGTGAAGAGTTGACTCATTGGAAAAGACCCTGATTTGGGAGGGATTGGGGGCAGGAGGAAAAGGGGGCGACAGAGGATGAGATGGCTGGATGGCATCACCAACTTGATGGACATGAGTTTGAGTGAACTCCGGGAGTTGGTGATGGACAGGGAGGCCTGGAGTGCTGTGATTTATGGGGTCGCAGAGTCGGACACAACTGAGCAACTGAACTGAACTGAACTGAACCTCAACAAGCCATGCTGAAGTCTCTAGCAAGATGGAGAGAACTCCTTTACAGAGGGAAAAGGAAGTTGGGAGGGCTATAGTAAAAAAGGAGTTCATGGATTTTCATTTGCAAAATTGTAAGTGTCTTTCATTGGCTGAGTACTTGCCAGGTGAGAAGAAGACTGCCTGTTGGTCAAGAGTGTGACTGCTCCCCAGTTTGGTCTCTGACTCTATTTAACTGGAGACTTCCATGTTTTAATACTTACAAATTGTGAAAGTGAAAAGCAAAAGTGTTAGTCACTCAGTCATGGCCGACTGTTTGTGAGTCCATGGACTGTAGTCTGCCAGGCTTCTCTGCCCATTGGGATTCTCCAGGCAAGAATCCTGGAGAGGGTAGCCGTTCCTTTCTCCAGCTGATCGTCCCAAGCCAGGGACTGAACCTGGATCTCCCACATTGCAGGTAGATACTTTACCATCTGACCCACCAGGGAAGCCCATAGTACTCCCCAAACAGCATCATATTGGAAAAATATTATGAAACTATGGTCAGTAACATTCTCAATTCATCGGTCTTCACCAAATGTAACTCTTCGGTAAAATGATCCTACCTATAACAGAATTTTCAGAGTACATACAATAGTGGAATACTAAATAGCTTTCACTGGCATCTTAATGAATTACCCTCATTGTCTCTCATAACTGTATTTTTACTTAAGGTTTTATCTGAAAGACATGGCTTTTTAAGTAAACACTATTTCCTCCTTTTCTACATATATAATTAACAAGTTTATGGTATTTTACTAAATTTGGAAAATGTAGCAAAACGAAAATTATATGCAAATTTTCAGATAATTTTTCAGACAATTTCTACAAAGATCAAAACTATTCATTAATAACATCTTTCAGTCTTTTATATAAAAAAGTAGATAACTGCTATTTAAAAATGGAAGTTTTCTTTTATAACTTAAGTTTTCTTAACAAAATATCTTAAACATGTGAATACCAAGTAGTACTATTAAACATTATTTTAAGAAACTGTATAATACTTCATTCAATCCTTAAGGTCAGACTGTTTTGAATATTTCAATATTATAGATCATGCTTACATAGATTCTTTGCTGTATCTCTTTAAATGTTCTAAGGATATATTCCTAGAGGAGAAATTACTCAGTAAAAAAGTGCAGGAATTTCAAGGCTCCTCTGGCACATTGCAAAATTTCACTCCAGGGCAGTCATAATTGCACCCTAGCCAAAACTGGGTATTACAATTTTTTTAAAGCAATCAAATTTGAATATTTAAAACTAGTAACATATTTCTACTTATTTTACTTTCATGTCTCTCGGGGTTGAATTTTTTTCTCATATTTTAGTGACCAGTTTCCATTTTGTGAATTATTTGATCACGTTCTTGACCTATTTCTCTATTGGGATGTTTCTACTGATTGCTATCAAACTCTTTCACAAAATATTCAATACACTGACATTAATTGTCATGTGCCCTTTAGTAGGTAAATATATATTTTTATTGTTCAGATATTTTTAGTAAAATCTTTTTACCTGTCTTTTTCTTTGACTTTGGAAAAATACTTTTCCATGCTAGATCAGAGACATGTTCAGTATTATTTCTATTTTTCTATAGTTTTAACCCTATTCATAATGAATTTATTTTCTGATGTGGAATCTGAAATACAGAACTAATTTCATCTTAATTCTAAAAAGTTTATCAATTGTTATGATATCTATTTAATATATTTTATTAAATATATTTAATATAAAATTGAAAATATTTGAAAAGCTAGTGATTCATCCATTTAGTATTATATTAGGTGCCTGTTCTGTTTCCTCTTCCATTAAAAACATTTTACATATTCTATGGTCTAAACCCAGGTTTTGTTTGGATACACTGGCCTATCTGATACCTCAGGTCTTAGGCTCTTTAACTTATTGTTGCTTTTTATGTCATTCAAACAATTTCTCTGCAGTTATTCTAAGTAGCCTTTAGCCATCATTTCATTTTAATTCTGGCCCAATGTTTATTGGAGAATGACCTTTAAAAATTTCTCACATAGATGGCCTTGGGTTTATAGGAGAGATGCATAAATTTTTATTAATTTCAAATTGTAGCGCATTTTGGTCAAAGAATAAGACCTTAACATTCTTGTTTGGAGCATTACTTGATAGTTTTGATACCCTAATTTAATAAATTCTCTGCAAATATTCTATGGAATTTTAAAAATAAACTGTTTTTTCCTTGGCACACAAAGTGTTTTAGCTATCTGTTACTCTAGAAAATTTTTCTATAATAATTTTCAAATAGCTAGTTAATTAGGTTACGCCTCTTTGAATACCTTTTTATTTTTTTCAAAACATGATTATTGAACTCTACAAGACCAAAAAATTATATGCATCCTATTTCCAAATACTAATCTTGGATATATTGATGTTTGTCTAAATGACTTACATATTCCATTTTTTTAATTTTGTTGCTATTTTTCTCCTTTTTCTCCTCTCCACCCATTGGCTCTCATTGCTCTCTTTCTTACCATCTGCATAATCCATCAATTGTTGATGTGATTTTTTTTCATATTGTTCATTGTGGTTTTAGATCCAATATAATCATTCCATATTACCTCGATCTCTATTTTCCTAAGCTTGTTTTCTATGCATGACTTTCTGCTCCTTTTTCTTGGATATATGTCTTACATCATATTGGTTTGATTCAAATAATCATCTACGTCCTGCAGTACAAATTTTCAAATCTTTCTGTGAGCCTTCAGTTTGTTCTTTCTTCTGTTCTGCTTTATTCATTCATAGGTTTATTTTTTCTCTCTTTAGTCAGACTTAAACAAGATAAGTCCAATTCAATTCCTGTCATGAGACAAAGTTTATATTTTGTCTTCAGATCTCATCACTTTGTCACTTATGTGTCAGTTAATTTCTGTTCTCAGAATCTACAATCGGAAAACAGACCAGCTATTTCCAGTCAATTTCCAGTCCCTAGAAAATGTATAACTAGTCCACCCTACTGCACTGAGGTAGAGTCTTACAAACATACAGAAAACCCATCAGTGGAAGAGTAAGGAAATGAATTAGGGTACAGTAATTGCATGGAATATAAAGCCACTATTAATAAGATTTAGGAAGCTCTGCATACAGAGACATGGAAGCGTCTCAAAGTATGGTGTTAAATGAAAGATTGAGCCCAGAATTATGAATAGTATGCCTCCTCTGACTTTTTAAAAAGATAAATTCATATATATACATATACATGTGTGAAATGCATGAACTAAAGTCTGGAAAGATATATATTAAATTGCTAAGAGTAGCAGGGCATGGGAGTAGGGCAGAAATAAAACATGGTGCTCACATTTGGGCTTCTCTTGTGGCTCAAATGGTAAAGAATCTGCCTGAAATACAGGAGACCTGGGTTCGATCTCTGAGTTGGGAAGATACCCTGCAGAAAGAAATAGCTACCAAGGTGAGTATTCTGGCCTGGAGAATTTTATGGACAGAGGAGCCTGGTAGGCTGCAGCCCATGGAGGTGACAAAGAGTCAGACACAACTGAGTGACTTTCACTTCACTTCTCACATTTGACCCTACATTCTTAAGTTTTGCCTTAGTCTTTTATAAAATGAATGCATTCTTGTGTTGCTTATCAAAAACCTTGACCTTTAAATTAAATTAGAATTAAAATTAGGGGTCTATTGACACGAATATAAACAATGGCTCAAGTCCTGGAGTTCTGAAAACCCATGCTGATCTTAATGTAAATCAAACAGTAAACCTACAATACATATTATTTCCTTTTTCATTTGGGTTTGGTTTGACACTCATAGAAGGAACACTGGGTATTGTTAAAAACTATTCTACAATACCAAGCCTATTTTGTGTTAACTCCTTTCCCTCACATTATTCCCAACAGTACAGTTATGACAGGTGAGCAAAGAAGTGACTCCTGCAGGTTTTATGAATAAAAATTTTTTTGTATCATGTATCTGGAATCGGAAATCAACCTCTCAGAATATACATTTAAATGACCAATTTTCTTTACTGTGATAAAAACACATAACATAAATTTTACCATTTTAACCATTTTTAAGTGTATAATTCAGTAACATTAAGTATATTCACATTAAGTATATTCACAGATCAAAACTTTTGCATCTTGCAAAGCTAAAAAAAATTTCCTTGTTCCCCATCTCCCCAGGTTCTAGTAATCATCATTCCACTTTCTAAGAATCTGACTGCTCTAGAAACCTCATAGAGTGAAATCATGCAGTATATGTCTTTTTGTGACTAAATTATTTCTCTTAATATAAGGTCTTCAAAGATTATCTTCACTGTAGTATGTGACATGACTTCCTTCCTTTTTAAGGCTGAGTAGTATTCCATCATACATATAAACCACATTCTGTTTACCCATTCATCTGATGAACATTTGAATCTCTGTCATCTCTTGGATATTGTGAATAGTGCTGCTTTAAACATGAGCGCACAAATACCTCTTCAAGACCCTGATTTTAATTCTTTTGAGTAAAAACTCAGAAATAGGATCACTGTGTCATACAGTATTTCTTTTTTAAAAATGTTATTGGGATATAGTTGATTTACAATGTTGTGTTAGTTTCAGGTGTACAGCAAAGTGAAGTTTTTCTAATTTTTATGATGAATCTCCATACTCTTTTCCACAGTGGCTATACCATTTTAGAATTCCAGCGTACAAGGATTCTTGTTTCTATAGATCCTTAGCAATACTTTTTATTTACTGGTTTTTTGATAGTAGCTATTTTAAGGGCATGAGACACAATCTCATTGTGGTTTTTATTTGCATTTCTATGATGANACGAATCTCCATACTCTTTTCCACAGTGGCTATACCATTTTAGAATTCCAGCAACAGTGTACAAGGATTCTTGTTTCTATAGGTCCTTAGCAATACTTTTTATTTACTGGTTTTTTGATAGTAGCTATTTTAAGGGCATGAGACACAATCTCATTGTGGTTTTTATTTGCATTTCTATGATGATTAGTAATGTTTAACATCTTTTTATCTCTTGTAGGCCATTTGTATATCATCTTTGGAGAAATTTTATTCAAGTGCTTTGCCCATTTTTTAATGCAGTTATTTTAACATTTTGGTTTTGAGTTGTAGGAGTTCTTTATACATTTGGATATTAACTCTTTATCAGATATGTAATTTGTAAATATTTCCTCCATTTTCTGGGTTGTCTTTTTAGTCTGCCGATATGCCCTTTGACATACAAAAGTTTTTTATGCTCAGTGTAGCCCCATCTGTCTATTTTGGCTTTTNTCTTTATACATTTGGATATTAACTCTTTATCAGATATGTAATTTGTAAATATTTCCTCCATTTTCTGGGTTGTCTTTTTAGTCTGCCGATATGCCCTTTGACATACAAAAGTTTTTTATGCTCAGTGTAGCCCCATCTGTCTATTTTGGCTTTTGCTGCCAATGATGATGTTTTTAATAGTACATCTAGACACTTAGTCAATACCAAGAGTTATAATCTTCAAATGACTGGAAGATTGGTTTGTTTATGAAGTATGTTAGTAGAGACACAAATCCTACAGGGTCATTGTGAAGTATTATTTTCTAAGCACTCTGTGTGAAGTTTTCCATATTTTCTGTGACCACAACACCCTTAGTGTCTTGCGAAAAAGCAGCACCTCCTAACTCAAAAGAAACAACTGAACTGTCCCAAAAGAAACAGTTCTGTTGATTAAGTAGTTTGGTGCTTATAGGCCCTATATCAAGTGTACTAGCAAGATAGCATCTTATACAGTGTAACAATCACAGAAGTGACATCACCTTTGCCATATTCTGCTAGTTAGAATCAAGACATAGATTCCACCCACCCTCAAGAGACAGAGATTACAAAAGTATATGTACACCAAGAGTTGGGGGTCATGGAGGACACCTTAAAGTCTCTTCACAATGATAGCTAATATTAAAGTAAGTATATACTCAGTTAGCATTAATATTTGATGCTCAGTGATATAAGCATGGTTAAAAAAGTCTTGAAGAAAATTAATTACCTAAATTTCATCTAGCATCTTAATGAGCATTAGTTATTATTATGTTTAAGTACCAATTTGGACAAAAACATAACAGCAACTCACAGGCAGTTTCGGAAAACTGAGAATGTTTTCAGGAATGATTTTTTTCTATACCAACACATAGCAATGAGGAGCATGACTATCTTCATAGAGGCATTATTTTATCAGCACTTGAATGATTTGCTGTAAGCATATTATGTGTAGGAAGTATATTATGTTTAGCTTTAAATGGACAAATAATATCAAGCAAAGGAGATGAGATAATGTAAAATCTATAGCTGCAGAAATTTATGGAAAAGTATGGTGGTGCAGATCCCAAAGTTTCTCTTAATAATTCTCTTAAGTATGCATTTATTCAGTAAATACTTACTGTTCATTTGCCACATGCCAAATACTGTGTTAGTTATTAAAGATAAACAGGGGATGGGATGGACTAGGAGATTGGGGTTGACATATATACACTACTGTGTATAAAACAGACAACTAATGAGAACAGACTGTATAACACAAGGAAATTTACTCATTGCTCTGTCGTGACCTAAATGGGAAGGAAATCCAAGGAAGAGGGGATAAATGTGTACGTGTGGCTGATTTACTTTGTTGTGCAGAAGAAACTAACACAACATTGTAAAGCAACTATAATCCAGCAAGTAAAAGTGAGAGAGACAGAATAAGTAGTTACTTGCAGATCTGTTTTCGTACATGTGTGATAAGGCCCTTTAGTCGTGTCTCTTTTGTGACAACCCCATGGACTGTAGCTGCCAGGCTCCTTTGTCCATGGGATTCTCCAGGCAAGAAACTGTGGAGTGGGTTGCCAAGTCCTCCTCAAAGGGATCTTCCTGACCCAGGGATTGAAGCCACACCTCTTACGTCTCCTGCACTGGCAGGCAGATTCTTTACCACTAGCACACCTGGGAAGCCCCTAAATATTTTCCTAGGAAACTAACTCAGTCTACAGATTTATTTAAGGTCTATATTGCCTACAAATTATATTTTCCACTGTTGTTAATGGCTTGGCAAGATCTTTATTACTCTTTAATCAGCCATATTTATTTTTCTTTCCTCTTCATTGATGAGCAATGGACTCATCATTGCCTCCATTTTAATTTTACATTCTTCATTTCTTAGAATAATAGAATTGAATCACAGAAAAGAACTTGAAATGTTTTACTTTGTGTAAAAACCCATCTGATTCCTGAATCCTTCATACAGTACCTTGGCCAATAGTGTGTCCAGTCTATATTAAATACCTTCCCTGCTGGGTAACTCCNTTAATCAGCCATATTTATTTTTCTTTCCTCTTCATTGATGAGCAATGGACTCATCATTGCCTCCATTTTAATTTTACATTCTTCATTTCTTAGAATAATAGAATTGAATCACAGAAAAGAACTTGAAATGTTTTACTTTGTGTAAAAACCCATCTGATTCCTGAATCCTTTATACAGTACCTTGGCCAATAGTGTGTCCAGTCTATATTAAATACCTTCCCTGCTGGGTAACTCCCTCCCTCCAAAAGCAATCTATTCAATATATTTGTTTAGCAAATGTGTATTAAACCACTTACCACAAGTTGAGTATTATACTAGATGCTGGGTATCCAGTAGGGAGTAAAACACACTTGGTCTTTACCCCTCATCAGGGAAGGCGGACAATAAACGAAGAAAATAAAGGAATGCAAATGATGAATAGTTAAGGGTGTTCAAAAGGGAGTGGGTATGATAGAGAATAGTAGGGGGTGGTCACAAAAGGACTCTCAGGAAATGACAGTTCAGTCAAGATTTGAGGGGTGAGAATCCCATGGATGGAGGAGCCTGGTAGGCTACAGTCCAGAGTGTCGCTAAGAGTTGGCACGACTGAGTGACTTCACTTTCACTTTTCACTTTCACGCATTGGAGAAGGAAATGGCAACCCACTCCAGTGTTCTTGCCTGGAGAATCCCAGGAACAGAGGAGCCTGTTGGGCTGCCGTCTATGGGGTTGCACAGAGTCGGACACGACTTAGCAGTAGCAGCAGCAGCTAGTAGTGAAGCAGCAGCACCTGGTAGGTGTTAGGAACTGAAAGGAAGCCAGCACGGCAGACTAGGGGAGAGTGGCATGAGATAAGGCTCAGAGGGAAGGCGGTTCTAGTTTTGGACTGAGCTCCTTCTCTCTGTCATTTCCACTCATTAGCCCCAGTTTTTCTCCCTTTGGATCACTCAGAACAGATGGTCCTATTCTCCCTACAAGATGCAGGCCTTCCAGCATTTGCCTGAAGCGTCTCTCTACATCTGTGGTTTCCCTTCACTTGGCTAAGTTTCCTTGCCCCTTCGCCCCTCCTTCCTGTAACTAACAGGCCACACTTTTAGTGTCAAACTCCTCTGTCACATAAGAAACAGAGTGGAGGCTCGACCTGGGCTTCAAAGGATGCTCTTGTCATTAAAAACACAATGATTACAAATTACCTCCAAACCAAGAGGAAAATACCAAACTGCTTCCTGCTTCATTCCTTAGTTTTGAGATTTTGTTTCCTTTTAAATATCACCTTTACCAGGAGGATTCTACAAGGGAAGCAGGTATAGTCCATAGGGTCGCAAAGAGTCGGACACCACTGAGCTTCACTTCACTTCGATCTAGGGATTTCCCAACTCTCTGCTTGCTAAACATATCCCTCTAGTATTAGCTGTTGTAAAGAGTACCACTCTATCTCTGGTACCCAAAACTCTTCTCTCCTGATTTTGTAACATCTTACGCCCAATCTCCACACCAGGGCAAACCGCCTCTGGTCTGTGACTCTCTGCTGCCCTCTTTTGGCCATGATCCGTGTGAGCTGATGTCAAGCAACTCAGTTGCTCTGTTCCACACATTCCTCTAGGCACTAAGGGTATAAAACTCCACCTTAATGTAGAACACCTCCCTTGAGCACAGGCACATACCAGTTCTGCAGACAGAGATAAAATACATACCGGATATATTAGCCCCATTTACATACTCTGTGTATGTGGGCAGAGGGGAATATTTCACTCACTATGCGAGTTTCTGGAAACAGGTCAGCAGAACAGAAATGTCTGTCCTTTAAAGAGTATAATTTAACGTGAGATATAGATATATAAACTGTCAATTATATGTTTGGCCAGTACTATGATCAGGAACTTATATAATGCTATAGGAACATTTAAAAGGGACCATATAACAATGACTTAAGGGACAAATAAGTCTTCAGATCTCAAATTGTGATCTGAAAATGAGAGTGGGTGTGTTCCACATACTACAAAGGTTAGCACACTGAACTCAACAAGCTTGGCCCCTCTGCAGAAATCTGGGCCACTCACACCAGACCTTGGATCATTCCTTTAGTTTGAAAATCTACTTACCTAAAAAAAACTAGTATTCTGATGGCCAAAGATGACTCCAAAGAAACCTAAGAACTCCTGCCACATAAAGGGTAAATAGAATGAAGACTGATTATCTAGCAACTTCACTAAAGTTAAACCCATCCACTTCAAATCCCTGCTAGATGTAGGCAATGGCCAAAGAAAGCCTTCCTGTTTGTAATCATTTACTGTAACAGAGTTTTGCCAAAAGAATGCACTGGTCATAACAAACCCTCTTCCAACAACATAAGAGAAGATTTTACACATGGACATCACAAGATGGTCAACACCAAAATCAGAAGGATTATATTCTTTGCAACCAAATGGAGAAGCTCTATACAGTCAGCAAAAACATGACTGGGAGCTGACTGTCGCTCAGATCATGAACTCCTTATTGCCAAGTTCAGACTTAAATTGAAGAAAGTAGGGAAAACCACTAGACCATTCACGTGTGACCTAAATTAAATCCCTTATTATTATACACTGGAAGTGAAAAACGGATTCAAGGGATTAGATCTGATAGACAGAGTGCCTGAAGAACACTGTCCTTAGGATAGAAATTTGTGACACTGTACAGGAGACAGGGATCAAGACCATCCCCAAGAAAAAGAAATGCAAAAAGGCAAAATGGCTGTCTGAGGGGGCCTTATGAATAGCTGTGAAAGGAGAAATGAAAGGCAAAGAAGAAAAGTAAAGACATACCCATTGAATCCAGAGTTCCAAAGAACAGCAAGGAGAGATAAGAAACCCTTCCTCAGTGGTCAGTTCGAAGAAATAGAGGAAAACAATAGAATGGGAAAGACTAGAGATTTCTTCCAGAAAATAACAAATGCCATTTGTTGAAAACATTTCATGAAAAATGGGCACCAAAAAAAGGAAAGAAATGATATGGATCCAACAGAAGCAAAAAATATTAAGATGTGTCAAGAATACACAGAAGTACTATACAAAAAAGATTTTCAGGACCCAGATAACCATGGTGGTGTGATCACTGGAATACAGCCAGACATCCTGGTATGTGAAGTCAAGTGGGCCTTAGGAAGCATCATTACAAATAAAGCTAGTGGAGGTGATGGAACTTCAGTTGAACTATTTCAGATCCAAAAAGATGATGCTGTGAAAGTGATGCACTCAAAATGCCAGCAAATTTGGAAAACTCAGGAGTGGCCACAGGACTGGAAATAGTCAGTTTTCATTCCAATCCCAAAGAAAGGCAATGACAAAGAATGTTCAAACTACCGCACAATAGCACTCATCTCACAAACTAGTGAAGTAATACTCAAAGTTCTCCAAGCCAGGCTTCAGCAGTATGCGAACCATGAACTTCCAGATGTTCAAGCTGGTTTTAGAAAAGGCAGAGGAACCAGAGATCAAATTGCCAACAACTGTTGGATCATTGAAAAAGCAAGAGAGTTCCAGAAAAATATCTACTTCTGCTTTACTGATTATGCCAAAACATTTGACTGTGGATCACAATAAACTGTGGAAAATTCTTCAAGAGATGGGAATACTAAACCACCAGACATGCCTTCTGAGAAATCTGTATGCAGGTCAAGAAGCAACAGTTAGAATTGGAAATGGAACAACAGACTGTTTCCAAATTGGGAAAGGAATATTTCAAGGCTGCATATTGTCACCCTGCTATTTAATTCATAGGCAGAGTACATCAAGCAAAATGCTGGGCTGGATGAAGCACAAGCTGGAATCAAGTTTGCCAGGAGAAATATCAATAACCTCAGATATGCAGATGACACCACCCTTATGGCAGAAAGTGAAGAATAACTAAAAAGCCTCTTGATGAAAGTAAAAGAGGAGAGGGAAAAAGTTGGATTAAAACTCAACTTTCAGAAAACTAAGATCACGGCATCCAGTCCCATCACTTCATGGGAAAT
>SJYA01001229.1:201731-228132 GCA_006410615.1 Neotragus moschatus | reverse complement strand
GCCATTTCAAGCTGCTATAATAGAAAATCATAAATGTGTGGCTTATAAACAACAGAAACTTAATTATCACATTTCTGGAGGCTGAGAAGTCAAAGATTAAGGGCTGGCAGATTCAGTGTACTCTAAGGATCTTCTTCCTAATTCATATACAGCCTACTTCTTGCTGTGTCTCACACAGCATAAGAGGAGAGAGCCCTTCAGCATTTCTTTTATGAGAAATTAACCTCACTTATAAGGGATTCACCCTCATGACCTAATCGCTTTAGTACCATCATACTGAGGATTAGATCTCAACATGAATTTGGGGGAAGACACAAAGATTCCATCTATAGAACTCCTCTCAAAATCTTGTTTTTTCTGATTACTTCTTAAAAGAGTTTCTCATTCCCTCACACCCCAAACTCTTTGTTCTTACTGCTGTGAGGCAAGGACCACCTAGTCCCCCAGTCACACTCTCCCTACCTAGTCACCATCGATCACAGTCATCTGCTACCACCTGGTCCTCTTCCTTCTTCATTTAAGACCTTGGCAATAACTGTCTTCCTCTACACTCTGCTCTTGTCCTTGGGAACTTACAAGACCCATTTAGATGATAGAGGCTCTAATGCGTCCATTGCTTGTGAACATGATTTTCTTCTTACTCTCTGACAACTCCATCGCAATATCACTTACAGAATTCTACTCTCCATATATCCCTGTAATAGTAAATCATAATATTGGCTCTCTTTTCTCCTCTCTCCACCCCGTCTCACTGGTAAATCTTTTCTACAGCTACAGCTTCAAGAAACATCTATGTACTAATAAATATCAAATCTTTACCTCCATTCCAGTACCTCTCTTGAGCACCCGAAACACATACCTCATTGTTTAAACAGATGATATTTTGATGGTCCACAGACAGCTAAACTGAGTAAGTTCATAGATTAATTCATCATGTTTTACCCAAAAGAGCTACTTGTCCCAAGAAGAGTGACACTCTATACTCAAGCCAGAAATACGGGTTTCATCTTTTTTTCCTCTCCAGTTTCTCTGCACACCTACTTCAAGGCCATCTCTATCCTTCTTCCTTTTCCATTGCCCTTTTTCTAATTCAGGTCCCCATCATCCCTCAAGTAGATTATTCTGCATCTCATCCTGCCACCCTGCCAATTCAACTGCCACACTACATCCATAGATTATACCATTCCTCTAACTTAAAAAAATAAAACACTTAAATACAAACCTTCTGCTTTCAGGATGAGGCTGAAACTTCCCCTAGTAGAATAATATTCTCCTATGAGCTGGCCCCTCATTAACTCTCCAGCCTCATCTTCCATTCCTCTCACCCATAGTTTCATTTTTCTAAACATGCTGAACCACTCAGGTGGCATACTTCAGGATGACATGACATTTACAAGCCTCTTAGAACAATTACAATTCTACTTGCATCTACGACTAGAAGACAGCCTTATTAAATGTCTGACTGTGGAGAACACAGATTTCTAATGAAGTCCATGTCCATGAACCCTAGATCTGTGCATAAAAATAGCCATTTACACATAGACTTGACTTCTACAGACTTCTGGTAAGTCCTGAGGGGGCTACAAGGAAGAGACAGGGAAAATAACACACCATTAACAGGAAAATTTTAGCTCTACCAGGTTCCTTAAATTATGACAATGCTTACACATGATTGGCCCAGAATTTAGGCTGCAGTGAACCATCTCTAATAGCTCAATTCCAAGGATAATAGAACTAAGCGACTCCTTGAAGATCCTCTACACCCTCTCATTTTTAAATCCCCAGATTCTGGCACATAATCAATGCTTAACTATAGGCTGAAGATCCCTTGCAGGACTTGAGCCCATGTAACCTAAATTCTCCAGGACAAATATGATGTCAAACATTCTCACTAAACCATAGAAATTTGCTGCAAATAAATTATATTTATTAAAATATTCACGGAAAAGATCAAATAAACAAGCACTGAAATAAAATGACACATATTAAAATAGTAAGAACAGAAAAGATTTGAGAAATCAGAGGCCAAGGAAGTTTTGTGATAAACCATAAACAGGATGCATACTAAGCCATGTCACACATGTCTAGGTATGACTTCCCCAGTAGCTTAGTTGGTAAAGAACCCACCTGCAATGTGGGAGACCTGGATTCGATTGCCACGTTTGGAAGATCCACTGGAGGAGAGCATGGCAACCCACTCCAGTATTCCTGCCTGGAGAATCCCCATGGACAGAGGAACCTGGAGGGTTGCAGTCCATGAGGTTTCAAAGAGTCAAACACGACTGAGTGACTAAGCACAGCACAGCAAATCAGATAATGATAAATCACATTAAAGCAATATTCTGCAGAGAAAGTACTTTTCTGATTGGTACAAGCTGAGTATCAGAATTAAAATGAAGAGTAAGAGGGTTTACCTTTAAAAACAAAATAATTCTTGGGATTTCATGAAGAAATCAATTGAGAAAACTGAAAAAGCTGAGTGAATTATATTAAAACAGTATATATTTTATCATGGAGTTAAGTCAAGTATACTAATTTATAAGCACTCTATTATAAGATGATTGGATACATTCTCAGAGCCTCATTTATTCACTTATTTAAACAAATACTGAGGAACTTAGTGGCTAAGAATCCTCCTTGCATGCAGTGGATTCAGGTTTGCTCCCTGGTCAGGGAACTAAGATCCCCCATACCACAGAGTAACTGAGTCCATGTGCCACAACTAGTGTGTGAGTGAAACTCACACACTCTGGAGCCAGCAAGCTGCAACTACTGAGCCCATTCGTCACAACTAGAGAGTCTGTGTGCCACACGGAAGATCCCACAGGACTCAACAAAGATCCTGCAGGCTTCAACTAAGACCCGAAGTGGCCAAATAAGTGTGTGTGTGTGTGTGTGTGTGTGTGTGTGTGTGTATACATATATATATAAACAAATACGACCACCTCTGATGTGCCATGTAATGTTCTCGGTACCTGAGATATGAACCTAATTATCAAAACAAATAGAGGTCCCTGCCTTCAAGAAGTTTATTTTTGAGGTGGNCGAAGTGGCCAAATAAGTGTGTGTGTGTGTGTGTGTGTGTGTGTGTGTGTATACATATATATATAAACAAATACGACCACCTCTGATGTGCCATGTAATGTTCTCGGTACCTGAGATATGAACCTAATTATCAAAACAAATAGAGGTCCCTGCCTTCAAGAAGTTTATTTTTGAGGTGGAGACAGTACCAAGAAACACGCAGATTAGTAAAGTACACAGTGTCTTACAAGATAATAAATCCTAAGAGTGGAAAAAGATGTAGGGCATATGGCCAATGAAGCAAGGCCAGTAGAAGCTGTAAAATTAATAGGATGATCAGGGTAGCCTTCCTTCACAAGACATTTAAGCAACCATTTGAAAAGAGTAAGGAAAGTTAATCAAAACAGATAGCTGAGGGAAACACATTCCCTGGCACAAATGACAGACAGCATGACAGAAAGACCAAGAATGGGAGGGCTTTTTACAGTTGTGGTTTCACACTTATATTTTGATTATTAAGCTACTTCCTGCAGTCTCCAAAAAGGGAAGAACCATACCTGTTTTGCTCTATTTTTCTCTCCAGCACCTAGTCCTGGGATGGCATAGAGTAGGTGCTCAGAAAACATGTGATGAATGAGCTTCCCTGGTGGCTCACATGGTAAAGAATTCACCTTTACCAATCCAAGTTCAATTCAGTTCAGTCGCTCAGTCGTGTCCGACTCTTTGCGACCCCATGAATCGCAGCACACCCGGCCTCCCTGTCCATCACCAACTCCTGGAGTTCACTCAGACTCAGGCCCATTGAGTCAGTGATGCCATCTAGCCATCTCATCCTCTGTCCTCCCCTTCTCCTCCTGCCCCCAATCCCTCCCAGCACCAGAGTCTTTTCCAATGAGTCAACTCTTCGCATGAGGTGGCCAAAGGACTGGAGTTTCAGCTTCAGCATCATTCCTTCCAAAGAAATCCCAGGGCTGATCTCCTTCAGAATGGACTGGTTGGATCTCCTTGCAGTCCAAGGGACTCTCAAGAGTCTTCTCCAACACCACAGTTCAAAAGCATCAATTCTTCGGCACTCAGCCTTCTTCACAGTCCAACTCTCACATCCATACATGACTACTGGAAAAACCATAGCCTTGACTAGATGGACCTTAGTTGGTAAAGTAACATCTCTGCTTTTGAATATGCTATCTAGGTTGCTCATAACTTTTCTTCCAAGGAGTAAGCATCTTTTGATTTCAGGGCTGCAGTCACTATCTGCTCTGCAGTGATTTTGGAACCCAGAAAAATAAAGTCTGACACTGTTTCCACTGTTTCCCTGTCTAAATCCAAAGGAGATGGCAAATCTCTTCCAATGCAAGAGAACCTGGGTTCAATCCCTGGGCTGGAAAGATCCCCTGGAGAAGGGAATGGCAACCCACTTCAGTATTCTTGCCTGAAGAATTTCATGGACCAAGGACTTGGCGGGTTACAGTCCGTGAGGTTGCAAATAGTCAGACATGACTGAGCAACTAACACTTAAATAAATGGAGGGGATTAACTTGTACAATTTACTTAATGAGCTCAAATAACTCTTATTTGGTTAGGTAAGGCAACATGTTCTATTCTGTCTACTTTGGATTCTGCCCCTTAATTCACTTTCAGCAGATTCTCATCTTTGTGTTCTACCCCATTATAGATTCATCCTATGAAGGGATGACTGAATAATGGGATGACTGAGTACTTGCATCAGATACTCATTAATAATTGCAGAANTTGGTTACGTAAGGCAACATGTTCTATTCTGTCTACTTTGGATTCTGCCCCTTAATTCACTTTCAGCAGATTCTCATCTTTGTGTTCTACCCCATTATAGATTCATCCTATGAAGGGATGACTGAATAATGGGATGACTGAGTACTTGCATCAGATACTCATTAATAATTGCAGAAAGTCTTCAGGTTCATTCTCTATCTGATAACTTTAAGAGTCCTTATAAACCTCCCAGTGCCATCTAATAATGTCTACAACTAATTACTCTTCCTGAATGAATTACTTCTTTCTTCTCTTATAAAGCAGAACAGATTCCCTTCCCTCTTTCTTTATTCTCTGGCTAGCTGCCTGTATTCTGCAGAATCAGTATTCTGTTCTGTGGTGTGAGGAACACAAGTTGTTCCACTTCTTTTTGTCAGGAAGAGAGTCTTCAGGTTTGGCACTGAGCTTAAGATGGGTAACATTGAGAAGAAAAACGATTTCTACAATTTCTCAGGTATAACTCACTATTAAACATTTTCTTTGCATAAATTAGCTCAGGAATTTTTCTGTTTTGCTATTTGGGACCCAACGCCATAAAAGATATAAAGACACATTATGCTGATTAAACTCCATGAATTTCACATCATATAAGAAAACCTCAACAACTGTGGTTGAGAGAAAAACAAAATTATACTCTTGTAAAGCAGATTGTTATAAAGTATGTCTGAAAATCCTTTAGTTTTTACTGTTCAAATAAATACAAAGAAAATCAAACAAAACACATAAGGTAAGAGTCTATCAACAGACAAATGAGTAAAGAAATTGTGAGATTATATATGCATATATATGTCTGTGTTTATATATATCAATGAAATATTATTTATCACTTAAGGACATTCTGCAATTTACAACAACACAGGTGAACCTAGAGGACACTGTGCTAACTTAAAGAATCCAGACACAGGAAAAAAAAAAAACTGAATCATCTCACTCTATATCTCACTCATATCATCTTACTCATATCTTTTAGATATGTGAAATCTAAAAAAGTTGAATACATGAAAGCAGAAAGTAGTAGTACAGTGGGTACCAGTGGCACAGAGGTGGGGAAAATAGGGGCATGTTGTTCAAAGGGTACAAACTTAGTTATATAAATTGAGTATAATCTAATATAATCTAGAGATCTAATTAACAGCATGACTATAGTTAATAACACTATATTGAACATTGGAAATTGGCTAAGAGAATAGATTTCAGATGTTCAAGTTCCCAAAAGACAAACAACCACAACAACATCATTAACTATGTAAAGATATAGTATGTTAATTAGCTTGGCTATAGTATTCATCTAGCTATGTGTATATATACACATACACAAACACCATGCTATACACATTAAGTATATACAATTTTATTAATAAAATAAATATGACAGAAATATTCAATACAATGCCAAAAGGAATACTTTATTTTTTTATTTTTTTGTCTTTTCATTTTTTTAAAATTTTACTTTACTTTACAATACTGTATTGGTTTTGCCATACATCAACATGAATCTGCCACAGGTGTACACAAGTTCCCAATCCTGAACCCCCCTCTGACCTCCCTCCCCATACCATCTCTCTGCGTCATCCCAGTGCACCAGCCCCAAGCATCCTATATCCTGCATCAAACCTAGACTGGTGATTCGTTTCTTACATGATAGTATACATGTTTCAATGCCATTCTCCCAAATCATCCCACCCTCTCCTTCTCCGACAGAGNTGACTCATTGGAAAAGACTCTGATGCTGGGAGGGATTGGGGGCAGGAGAAAAAGGGGATGACAGAGGATGAGATGGCTGGATGGCATCACTGACTAGATGGACATGAGTTCGAGTGAATTCCAGGAGCTGGTGAAGGACAGAGAGGCCTGGCGTGCTGTGATTCATGGGGTCCCAGAGAGTTGGACATGTTGAGCAACTGAACTGAACTGAGCTGTTGCAATATTGTTCTTTACAGCATCTGACCTTGCTTCCATCACCAGTCACATCCATCACAACTGGGTGCTGTTTTTTGCTTCGGCTCTGTCTCTTCATCCTTTCTGGAGTTAGTTCCACTGATCTCCAGTAGTATATTGGGCAGCTACCAACCTGGGGAGTTCATCTTTCAAGTGTCCTATCTTTTTGCCTTTTCATACTCTTCATGGTGTTCTCAAGGCAGGAAAAGTGAAGTGGTTTGCTATTCCCTTCTCCAGTGGACCTCATTTTGTAATAGGCTAAGCAAATACTCATACTCTAATAAGCGTCATAACAGAATAATCTGATCTCACTTACATTTTATCTAAGGTATACCAGTTAGCCCTCAAATCTGTACTATACAGAAATTTGGTGAAAGTGTCTATATGAAAGAGAATTTTGTCAAATGGAGTCTGTATCAAAGAAGGAGATAATTCTATCTATCTTGCAACATTTAAATTTATCCGTTTACATAATGATTTTGAGAATATTTTCCAGAGGCAGGCTCCCTCAGTTTGCAGTTCTGCTATTTACTAGTCATGTGTCCATGAGCAAGATATCTTTCTGAGCCTGAGCTTATTTCATATAAAAAATGAATCTAAAAATATAACATACTTGTGATGGTTAATTTTATATGTCAGCTTAACTAGGCTATAATTACCCCATTGTCTGGTCAAACATCAGTCTAGATATTGCTTTGAGGCATTTTTTTAAAGACATGATTAATGTTTAAACTTTGAATAAAGTAGATTACCCTTTATAATGAGAGTGAACTTCATCTGTTCAGCTGAAAGCCTTAAGAGAAAAGACAGATTCCCCAGGAAAAAAGGAATTCTGCCTTCAGACTCCATCCAGATTCAAGACTACACCAACTCTTTCCTGGGTCTCTAGCCTGTCAGCCTGCCTTGTAAATTTTGGAATTGGCAAACCCTGATTCCTTAAAATTTCTTTCTCACTTTCTTCCCCCATCCCTTTTTCTCTACCTCCCTCCCTCAATATCCACAACCAGAAGCATTATAAAACTCTTTACTCTAAACTCTATTTTGACTGAACTTAATATAGCCACTTCAGCTTTTTTGGTAATTCTTGTTATTAGGTATCTTGTTTTCCAATTTTTTACTTTTAATCCATCAGTGTCTTTATATTTAAAGTATATTTTATTTGGGTAGCATATAGTTGGCTCTTCCTTTTATTCATTCTGACAACTTCTGCTCTTTAAATATGTTTACAATATTCCTTTGCTTAGCTCTGTATTAACATATGGCATCATATTCCTTCTACCTGAAGGACTTTCTTTCATATTCTTCATAGTCTTTTTTCACTATCGTTATTCTTGAAAGATATTTGTACTTGGCATAGAACTCTAGGTAGTCAGATTTTTCTTTCAGTATACTAAAGACGTTTCTCCACTTTTTACTTGTGTTGTTTGCAATGAGAAATCTATAGAAATCCTCATCTGTGTTTCTCTATATGTAATGTATCTTGTTGTCTAGCAATTTCTAAGATTTTCTCATTTCTTCTCATTCAGCTTCTTGCATTTTTGGGTTTACACAACTGGAAATTTTAAATTATTTCTTCAACTATTTTTCTGCCCCACCCCTTTCAGGAACTCCATACACACAAACTTAAAATAGCGTATATGAAGTTATAATAATAATTGCTATTATGATTACTCCTTTCCCCCTCTGTGTTTCATTTTATATATACTTCTGTGTCTTAAAATGTATTAGTATTTTCATCTACAATGTCCTGTCAATAATGCCATCCAGTGTACTTTTCATCTCAGAAATTGTAGCTTTCATCTATAGAAGTTCAATTTGAATATTTAAAAATATTTTTCATACCTGTATTTAACATGTTTAATCTTTCCTCTAGCTTTCTGAATATATAGAATGCAATCAGAAACACTGTTCTAATACCAGCCTCTGTTAAGCCTAACATTTGTGTCAGTTCTTGATCAGTTTAAATCAAGTAATTTCTCTCATTATGGATGGTACTTTCTAATTTTGGGGGGAGGGATGCTAGACTTTGCAAATTTTATCTTGTCTGGTGCCATATTTTTTTATGTCAATAACTACTCTTGCAGTTTGCCCAGACTGTGCATGGAAACAATTAGATCCTCTGGGGCTTTTCTTTTAACATTTGTCAGACAGAATCAGAGCAGCATTTAAACTAGGGTTAATGATTTCTCACTACTGGGTTGAAATCTTTGAGTGTTTTCTCCAACACCTCATGAATTTTGAGGTCTGGCTAGTGGGAACAGGCACTGTTGCTGGTCTTATACAAGTGTCAGCTACCATTCCCTTAATTTTTCCAGGCTATTCTTTCTCCCATGCCTCAGTTTCTTCATATGCATGTGTTAACTAGTATTCTGTTCAATACTTAAGGGAGAAATCTCTGCAGATCTAGAGAGTTCTCTGGATACCTCCCTCTTCTCTGATACTCTTCCCTGTACACTCTAGCTTTCTCAATCTCCCCACACTTTCCATCTTTGTTTTTTCAGCTCAGGAAGTCTCCTGGGGTAGACATGGACTTCCCTATCCCTATACCATGGCAAGGAAATGCTGTCAAGTCAGGAAGCTAGGGAAACTGTAGGGCTTACTACAATTGTTTCTCATCTCTCAGAGGTTCTCTCTCCTCTTCACGTACAGTGTCTTGAAAACTGTTATATACTAGTCTTGGTTTATTTAGTTATTTCAAGCAGAAGGATAACTCTCATCTTTGCTACCTTATCTTGGCCAGAATAAGTCCAATGTTGCAAAAAATCTAATAATATAATGAAATAAAGTGCTTGGAAAGAGTACAGTGAGTGTCAGCTATCTTTATTACTATCAGAGCTTAAGCTATCTAGATTATACTTTAAGGCAAACTGCCTCAATGTGTGAACTAAGTTTTCATAAATATGAGGAGAGTGTACAGCAAGGAAAATATTAATAGCAACAATAATTGAACGCTAAGTGCTCTAAATTAACTGTCCATTCCATTTCAGTTCAACACTATAAAATAAGGTAATATCTGCATTTTATAGATGAAGAATCTGAGGTTCAGAGTGGTTAAATAAATCATTCAAGGTTAAGCAGCTACCAAGTGGTGAACAGAGCCAAGGTCTGGCTACTCTGAAGCCCCATCTCTTGACCTTTGTATATCACTGCCAGATCACTTCTAAGCAACTGTGAAAACATTCTTGCTTCACAGGCTCAAAGACTTTGGAAAATAATTGAATAAAACAGTACCTTAGTGTTATCATAGATTTTTCTAACTGTTCATATTAGAAAGTCATTTACCTGTGGAATTCATATTATAATGGTATGGGTTTCAGTTTGACACTCTGAAGCTTGAAGTCATGACACATGGGGATAATAACAAATTTAATGGTGATGCTTACTCTATTCAGAGCAAAGCAGATGTGCTGATAAGCCTGTTAACACATCAATGACATGAGTTCCAGGTTCAGTAGTGCAAAACATAAAGGTAATAAGACTGATTCAACAAAGTTGTCAGTTAACTGCAATAGAACAAGATTAGGACAAAGAGGCAAGGACTGTGTGTGTAATAATTATGTCAAATAACCCCATGAATGTTTATACAGTTAATACGGTAATTATTGCAAAATAATTCATTGTTTCCATAAATATATACAAAAAAATTAAACTTAATTCTATGAATTTATCTAAGTAAAGGTCAGACAAGATTTTATCACATGAAACTGTAATATCTGAAAATCCTATGCTTAGCCTTAAATTAATATCAATATCACACTTATCACTTACTAGTAAAGAAAAGTTTAAAGAAAAAGATGTCCCCAGAATTCTACTATCTTTTTTACTAAAATCCATATAATGTTTGGATTAAAAAAACTGAGCAATTTTTTTTTTTTAATTTAAGTATTCCTTCCCTGTTCCTCTCATCCATAAACCTCTCTCCCATCAGGTCTTCTCCTTATGATTAATTTTTCTTGTGTTCATTTTGAAAAGATATATGTAGAGAAATTTACTTCTTAAAAATCTAGTAAAATTCCTTTCATTATGTTAATACACTTTTGAAGAGATTATCACCATGTACACTCTTAACTTCTACCACTAATTTAATCTCTGTCAATTATTTTCTATGGTAATATTTCCAAAATGTATCAGCTCTGGAAATCAAATACCTGGATTTCACTGAAATTTAAACTGTTAGTAAAAGTGAGAAAATTAAGGGTGCACATGATTCAGGGGTAATCACTACAGTGGGACCTAGTGAACGAGGCACAGGGAAGTTCTTTGGTAACTGAGTGAATCATCCAAGACACTGAAAAAAAGCACTGAACCATCTTATCAGTCTTCCTGACTGTAGCTGACAAAACAGTAAAGAGAATGTATGAAAACATGGCGTCTTTTCTCTTTTCCCTTTATCCTTTTTATCAGCTTGTTTTTCTGCAGTTTCTGGCAAGTTACATTTGGGGTTGGTTTTGGGATTTCTGTGAAACTCTTTAACTTGACTTTTGTTTTGTGACATCCAACTGATGAACACAAATCATAATAGAGTATGATTATCTATTTGGAAACCACTCTCCCTTTAGACATCCTGACTTAGTCTCAAAACACAGATTAACTTGATCACTGATCTGAGACTTGTGGACCAACTTGAACTAATTCTACCTTTTGCAAAAATTAGGAAACAGTGGGATTTTAGGCATAGAGTTTATTCTTAATTGCCACAATTTTACATTTATTCCCTTTGAGAACCAAAAAGAGATCTTCTGGAGCAAAAGGAAAAATGGGAGAAAACTGAAAAACACTCTCCACCCTTCTTAAGAATAGAATTATAGGAATGTGCATCTAAAGGATTTCTGCTGAATAAGCTAAAAAATAAGTCAAGAAAAAGGCTAAGAAAACCTCAGTCCTGATAATCTTTGGNCGTTTTGCCTTTTTGCATTTCTTTTTCTTGGGGATGGTCTTGATCACAGTCTCCTGTGCCACTGCTCTATAGCAACATTTTTTACCAAGTTCTCCATTCTCATAAATTCCTCTCTACTATTTTCTCATGGCTTTCCTAACTGGCATTCATGCCCACCATTCTACTAAATATGCTTTTATGAAGGTCACTAATGGTCCCCCCATTGCTAATTCAATATTAATGTTTGGTCCCCCTGATATTTCTTCCAGCATTTCAGAGTTGATAATTTCCTCTTTGATAAAACACTTTTTTCACTTGGATAACAGGACACCCAACTCTTCTGATTTTCATATTCCCTCCCCAGTGGCTCCTGGTAATTCTTACTGATCTCTGATCTTGTTAAAGTGGCCTAAGATTCTATCTCTGGCCTCTTTTCTATCCTCACTCCTTTGGTGAATGCATCCAATCACATAGATTTAAATTGCTACCTATATGTTGATGACTCTCAGTTTTATGTCNATTTTCATATTCCCTCCCCAGTGGCTCCTGGTAATTCTTACTGATCTCTGATCTTGTTAAAGTGGCCTAAGATTCTATCTCTGGCCTCTTTTCTATCCTCACTCCTTTGGTGAATGCATCCAATCACATAGATTTAAATTGCTACCTATATGTTGATGACTCTCAGTTTTATGTCTCTTTCCAAGTCTTCCTCACTGCACTGAGACTTATATAGTTACATACCTAATGGACACATTACTTTCCATATCTAACTGGCATCTGAAATTATAGCAAAAATGAATCATCCAATATTTCTCCTAAAACTTGACCCACCCCACAGCTTTTCTTATCTCAAGGCAATGGCAACTACTTTATCTCAAGATTAAATAAAACATCTTGAGTAATCTTTACTCCTCTCTTTTTCTCCCATGCCACCTCCAATTCATTAGAATATTCTGTTAGATCTACTTTGAAAACATCCAGAATATAACACTTTTCACATCTTCAAGATGTAAAAGTCAAACATGTTACTATGGCCTTGTTTTTCAGTAACTCAGTCGTGTGCAACTCTGTGACCCCATGGACTGCAGCACACCAGGCTTCCCCGTCCTTCACCATCTCCTGGAGCTTGCTTAAGCTCATGTC
The DNA here is from genome assembly GCA_006410615.1 of Neotragus moschatus. NCBI lineage: Eukaryota > Metazoa > Chordata > Mammalia > Artiodactyla > Bovidae > Neotragus > Neotragus moschatus. Next base: position 215,360 of record SJYA01001229.1, on the reverse strand, counting down.
CATTGAGTCAGTGATGCCATACAACCATCTAATCCTCTTCCATTCCCTTTTCCTCCTGCCTTTGATCTTTCTCCCAGCATCAGGGTCTTTTCTAATGAGTTGGTTCTTTGCATCAGGTAGCCAAAGTATTGGAGCTTCAGCATCAGTCCTTCCAATGAATATTCAGGATTGATTTCCTTTAGTATTGACTGGTTTGATTTCCTTGCAGTCCAAGGGACTCTCAAGAGTTTTCTCCAACAGCACTGCTCAGAAATACTCATGTACCATGGCCTACAGAGACTAAAATGATTTTGGACCATTTTATTTCTTAGAATGGGTTACACAGTTTTTCCCCTCAAATCAAGTCCATCTATAACTTCAGAATATGACCTTATTTGGAAATAAAATCTTTGCAAATGTAACTAGTTAGGATGAGATTAGACTGCATTAGGGTAGACCTTAATCAAAGACTTTCCTTATAAGAAGGGGAAAAGAACAAAAACACAGACACACAAGGGGTAGTGGGTTGTGGAGAAATAATGCCAAGAAGGAAGAGATTGGATCAGTGCATCTGCAAACTAAGGAATGTCTAGAATTGCTAGCAACCACCAAAAGCTAGGAGAGAGGCATGAAACAAACTCCCTCAGAACTCCCAGAAGGAGTCAACCTGCCAACACCTATATTTCAGACTTCTAGCCTCAAGAACTTTGAGAGAATACATTTAGGTTGATTTGAGCCACTCTTTAATTAACTTTGTGATGGAGAGCAGCCAAGATGGTAGAGTAGAAGACCCTGAGCTCACTTCCTTCCAAGGGCACATCAAAATTACTATTTACAGAGGAAACTATAAAATTTTATTGATGAGAAAAACTGAAAGATTAGCAGAAAATATCTTCTACAACTAAAGATATAAAGAAGGAACCATAATGAGACAGGTAAGAGGAGTGGAGAAGCAATATAGTCAAGCCCCAAACTCTTGGATGGGTCACCACAAAGAGGAGATAAATACAATTACAAGAAGTAGTACAACTACTTCTCCAAGAAGTAGTCAGAGCCCCACACTGGGCTCTCCAGCCAGGCATCATACACTGGGAATAGGAGCTCCCAGATTGTTTGGCTTTAAATTCAGTATTATTTACTTCTGGGCTGTGGGAAATAGAGACTACTCTTAAATGGCACACACAGTCAACCTTAAGGGAGATCAACCCAGAATATTCATTGGAAGGACTAATGCTGAAGCTGAAGCTCCAGTATTTTTGGTCATCTGATGTGAACAGATGAGTCATTGGAAAAGTCCCTGACTCTGGGAAAGATTGAGGGCAGAAGAGGGTGTCAGAGGATGAGATGGCTGGACAGCATCATTGATGCAATAAACTTGGGCAAACTCCAGGAGATGGTGAGGGACAGGGAAGCCTGGCATGCTGTAGTCCATGGGGTCATAAAGAGTCAGACATGACTGGGCAACTGAACAGCAACAACAACAAAACCTTGCATACTCTGGGGGTCTGGGGCAGAAGCAGTAATCTGAAAGGTACCTAGGTCAGACTCACCTGCTGATCTTGCAGAGTGTACCAGAGAAGTAGAAGGCAGCTGGGGTTGGGCCTGGGGGTATGAACACTAACAACAGCCTTTTGAAGGAGCTCCTTCTATAGCATGGACACTGGTGTTGGCAAGCACCATTTGTGATCCTCCCTCCTGGTTAACGCAGGGACCCAGTCCCACCCGTCAGCTTATCAGCACCAATACTGGGACACTTCAGGGCAAACAGAGGGCCCAGCAGAGACACAGCCCCATCCACCAGCAGTCCTGCTGCATAAGGACTCCAAGCTGTAGGTGCCCCAGGACTCAGGCCTGTCCACCAGAAGGTCCAGAACTCAGCCTCACATATCAATATGCTGGCACCAAGCCCAAAATCACAGGACCCTGCAGCCAGAGGCCCTGGGTCCTGGCTCCAGTGACCAGTGGCTGGTACTAGATGCAGGACCTGACCTCATCCACCAGTGGCTAGGCACCACTCGAGGACCCAACCTCACATACCATTTGGTGGGCACCAGCCCCATGAACCTCTAGGTTCTGATCCCACCCACGAGTAGGCCAAAACCAGCTGTGGAATATGCTGGATGACACACCAGCCATGATAGGAATTGACTCTACCCACTCAGCTTCTGGGCCCCCAAAGGCACCTATAGCCAAAGATCTAGGAACCTGGCTCAACCTACCAATGATCCAGCGGTAGCTCTGGGACCCCCTTGGGCCTCGCCCCAACCACGAGCAGGTCTACACCAGCTTTAAGATACTGTGAACCCCTCAGCCATTTGCTCCAGGATGCACCCCCACTCATAAACATGCCTGTATCAGTTCTGGGACACCTCAGACTTTGCAGACAGCCATGTTTGAAACTTGCCTCACCCACCAGCAGTCTGACATTAGATCTAAGACCCCCAGCCCAGCAACCACCCACTCTAGAACCTGACTCCACTCTCCAATAGGCCAGTACTGGCCCTGGGACCCATGGAGGCCCACAGCCGTTAGCCCTGTGACCTGGCCCACTCACAAGTAGCTGGCAGCCTCCAAACAAGGCAGGGTTTGGCAACCATCTAACAGGACTAGGGGCCAGCCAGGCCTACAAGACAGTATGCAATAGTCAGCCCACCACAACAGGACTCACTCAGCACAAACAGAGTGTACCCCTAGAGTATACGGCTCTGGTAACAACAGGGGAGTATACTGAGGGGGCACATATGACATCACCTGTAAAAGGCCACTTTTCCAAAGTCAGGAAATATAACCAACCTATCAAACACCTAGAAATAAAAACAGCAAACTGGGCAAAATTAAACTACAGAAGAATGCTGCTGCTGCTGCTGCTGCTGCTAAGTCGCTTCAGTCGTGTCCAACTCTGTGCGACCCCACAGATGGCAGCCCACCAGGCTCCCCCATTCCTGGGATTCTCCAGGCAAGAACACTGGAGTGGGTTGCCATTTCCTTCTCCAATGCATAAAAGTGAAAAGTAAAAGTGAAGTCGCTCAGTCGTGTCCAACTCTTAGCAATCCCATGGAATGCAGCCCACCAGGCTCCTCCGTCCATGGGATTTTCCAGGCAAGAGTACTGGAATGGGGTGCCATTGCTTTCTCCAATATCAAGCACATTAACATTCAAAGTATAAGAATTCCAAGAGGAGAAGAGAAAAGAAAGGGGCAGAGAATATATCTGAAGACGTAACAGCCAAAAACTGGCCTAACCGGAAACAGACATCCAAGATATCAAAGCCACCTAAGTGCCTATCACCAGATGAATGAATAAAAAGATATGATATAACCTATACAAAATGGAACATTACTCAGCCAGAAAAAAAATAATGAAATCTTGCTCTTTGTGATAACATGGATGGACCTAGTGGATTTTATGCTAAGTGTAATGATTCAGAGAAAGAGAAATATTATATGGCTTCATTTATATCGGGATTCTAAAAAATAAAACAAATGAACAAACATAACAAAACAAAAGCAGAGTTAAAGATAAATAGAACAAACAAGTGTCTGCCAGAGGAGAGGGTTGTGGGGAAAAAATAAATAGATTAGGGAGACTAACAGTTACAAACTTCTAACTGTAAAATAAATGAATCATGAGTACGAAATATACAGGGTGATGAATATAAACAGTAAGTAATATCTTTGTATGACATAGCACAACTATATTTATCATAGAGATCATTTTGAAATATATAGAAAAAAGTCACTGGATTGTATAACAGGAACTAACATAGTGTTATAAATCTATTTTACTTCAAACAAACTCAGAAAACAGATCAGATTTGTGGTTACCAGAAACAGAGGAAGAGGGTAGGGGGGAATTGGATGAAGATAGTCAAAAGGTATAGAACTTCCAGTACATTACAACATGATGAAAGCACAACATGATAAATACAGTTAACGCTGCCGAGTATCATATCTGCAAGTTGTTAAGAGTAAGTCCTATGTGTTCTCATCACACACACAAAAATCATTTTCTATTTTCTTTAGTTTTGCATCCATATGAGGTTATGGATATTCACTAAACTTACTGTGATAATAATGTCATAAAGTAAGAGAGTCAAATCATTGTGCTGTATATCTTAAACATACACAGAACTGTATGTCAATTATATCTCAATAAAAACTAGATGAAACAAATGCTTGTGGTACTACACTATGGCAGCCTTAGGAAATTAACATACTTCTTTAATCTCACTCCTTCTACCCTTTCTGTTGGTCATTCTACTCCAGCTACAACCTCCTTGCCTGCCCTTAAACACCTAGGCACACTCTTGCCTCAAAGCTTTTCTATTTTCTGTTTTCCAACCCTGAAACACCCTTTCCCTAGATGCTTACATAACTCTTCCACTCCGGCCCTGTGTTTGCTCAAAAGTCACCTTTAAATGATGTCTTATATATTTATTGATAAAAATTCAACAGCATTCCCTTTCTTCTTTACAGTTTTATTTATCAACCTAGAAGCTTTCACCTCCCAGAAGTCTATGAAATTTACTTATTTTTAAAATTGTCTTTCTTCTTGTACCATAATATAAGCATAAAGAAAGAAATAATTTTCTACGTCTTTTGTTGTCATATCTGCAATGTCCATACCTGTGCTTGGGCACATCATAAGACTTGTTTCTCCTGTTTATTTTTTTCAATAATTTATTTGTATCAATTTATACTCACATAGATTGACATTATACTTTGGGTTATAATGCAATACACATTATCTATTAATATTTTTTTGCTCAAAATATTCTGATTTGACCTTTGGGAGCTCTTTCAGGTTGACCCACTAACATGGTCTTATCCTCTTGTTTTTTAAGTACTTTCTTCCTCTCTGGCACTATACAATGATACAAGTCCATGTCATATTTTCTTTGCCCCAGCCCTAAAGCGAGCCATTTATTTCAGCATAATAAGAAACTTTATTATGTCTCTCAACAATTGGAAGAGAAAGAAGACAAAAATTAGTTAGAATATATTAATAGAAGATGTGCTGCTCCTGCTAAGTCGCTTCAGTCGTGTCTGACTCTGTGCGACCCCACAGATGGCAGCCCACCAGGCTCCCCCATCCCTGGGATTCTCCAGGCAAGAACACTGGAGTGGGTTGCCATTTCCTTCTCCAATGCATGAAAATGAAAAGTGAAAGTGAAGTCGCTCAGTCGTGTCCAACTCTTAGCGACCTCATGGACTGCAGCCTACCAGCCTCCTCCATCCATGAGATTTTCCAGGGCAAGAGTAGTGGAGTGGGTTGCCATTGCCTTCTCCGAATGGCAAAATAAAGGAATTTGTTCCAAAGGATATATACATAGGATTGAACCAACAATTGCAACCTTCACATTTTTTCAAGCATAGAAGAAATAATTCTGAAGAATGACCAACTACTAGGTCACATGTGTAAACAAAATCCAATAAATTCAGAGAACTGTGTCAATTAGACATGTCTGCTAAACCCAATGCAACAAATGTTAAAAATCAATTGTAAACATATGGCTCTTCAATTTTATACAGTCATGGAAATTCAAAAGCATGCCTCTAAATGACTGATAGGCCAAAGAAGAAATCATAATAGAAATATAAAAATAATTATAACTAAATAACAAAAAATGACAAGCTACAGCTTGTTGAATGCAACTAAGTAGCACATAGAAATATGAAGCCTTAATTGCTTTCATTAGGGAAAAACTTCTCAAAAATCAACGATCTACACATGCAAATAACACATTAAAAAAGGTCATCAAAATAAAGCCAAAGAAAGCACAGAGAAAGAAATAAATGTTAGAGCAGAAAATGATAAAATGGCAACCAAATATGGAATAAAAAGATCAACAAAGCAAATGTTGGTTTATTTAAAAAGATAAAAAGAGAGAAGCAAGAGTAATGAAGAGAAAATTAGAGCATGTAGGAGAAAACACAGTAAAATTATGGGCATTGAAAAATATAACCCACAGATGTCAAGAAACTAAACAGATTAGACATTATGAACAACTGAATTTTAAAAATATGAAATAAATTCCTAAAAAAAATATAGCATAACTGGCTACAGAAGAAATAGGCATCCCCAAAGGCCTAATCAATTAAAGAAATTGAACCAACTGAAATCTTCTTATCAAGAAAACAGGAAGTTTGGATAAAAATTAAGGTAACACCACCAAGCATTCAAAGGCAGGTATTCCAATTTAATACAAATTCATCCAGAAATTACAAGAGAAAATTCTTCAATTTACTTTATGGGGTTATTATAACCTAACAAAGAACCAGAAGATTACATAATAGTTAATTTCATCCATGAACATAGACAAAAAACAATTTTAAACCTTAGTAAATCAAATCCAATAATGTTTTAAGAAGATTAAATTGTGACCAAATTGGTTTACTATATTCAACACTGCAAGTTAATTTTAAATCAGAAAACAAAAAATATATTGAATATATATACCATGAATACATTAAAGCAGAAAAATGACATGATCATCTTGGTAGATGAGAAAATCATTTTTTATAAAATGTATTATCTTTTTATGATATCAAAAAACATAGAAGGCAAGGCTAGAAATAATATTTCTTAACCTGATCAGAGGGTAACTACCAAAACCTACTATAAACATCAAACATAATGGTGAAATGTTGAAAGCATTCCCAATACTGTAAAATAAAAGATATCTGCTAGAACTAATTCTCTGCAGCATTGTATTAGAAATTCTTTAACACAGAACTTAAGGAGAAACAAATGAAAGTTACAAGGATAAGAAATGAATAAACCAGATATTGCTAATATTTGGAAATGCTGTAATTGGCTGAGCAGANCTCATGGACTGCAGCCTACCAGCCTCCTCCATCCATGAGATTTTCCAGGGCAAGAGTAGTGGAGTTGGTTGCCACTGCCTTCTCCGAATGGCAAAATAAAGGAATTTGTTCCAAAGGATATATACATAGGATTGAACCAACAATTGCAACCTTCACATTTTTTCAAGCATAAGAAGAAATAATTCTGAAGAATGACCAACTACTAGGTCACATGTGTAAACAAAATCCAATAAATTCAGAGAACTGTGTCAATTAGACATGTCTGCTAAACCCAATGCAACAAATGTTAAAAATCAATTGTAAACATATGGCTCTTCAATTTTATACAGTCATGGAAATTCAAAAGCATGCCTCTAAATGACTGATAGGCCAAAGAAGAAATCATAATAGAAATATAAAAATAATTATAACTAAATAACAAAAAATGACAAGCTACAGCTTGTTGAATGCAACTAAGTAGCACATAGAAATATGAAGCCTTAATTGCTTTCATTAGGGAACTACTTCTCAAAAATCAACGATCTACACATGCAAATAACACATTAAAAAAGGTCATCAAAATAAAGCCAAAGAAAGCACAGAGAAAGAAATAAATGTTAGAGCAGAAAATGATAAAATGGCAACCAAATATGGAATAAAAAGATCAACAAAGCAAATGTTGGTTTATTTAAAAAGATAAAAAGAGAGAAGCAAGAGTAATGAAGAGAAAATTAGAGCATGTAGGAGAAAACACAGTAAAATTACGGGCATTGAAAAATATAACCCACAGATGTCAAGAAACTAAACAGATTAGACATTATGAACAACTGAATTTTAAAAATATGAAATAAATTCCTAAAAAAAATATAGCATAACTGGCTACAGAAGAAATAGGCATCCCCAAAGGCCTAATCAATTAAAGAAATTGAACCAACTGAAATCTTCTTATCAAGAAAACAGGAAGTTTGGATAAAAATTAAGGTAACACCACCAAGCATTCAAAGGCAGGTATTCCAATTTAATACAAATTCATCCAGAAATTACAAGAGAAAATTCTTCAATTTACTTTATGGGGTTATTATAACCTAACAAAGAACCAGAAGATTACATAATAGTTAATTTCATCCATGAACATAGACAAAAAACAATTTTAAACCTTAGTAAATCAAATCCAATAATGTTTTAAGAAGATTAAATTGTGACCAAATTGGTTTACTATATTCAACACTGCAAGTTAATTTTAAATCAGAAAACAAAAAATATATTGAATATATATACCATGAATACATTAAAGCAGAAAAATGACATGATCATCTTGGTAGATGAGAAAATCATTTTTTATAAAATGTATTATCTTTTTATGATATCAAAAAACATAGAAGGCAAGGCTAGAAATAATATTTCTTAACCTGATCAGAGGGTAACTACCAAAACCTACTATAAACATCAAACATAATGGTGAAATGTTGAAAGCATTCCCAATACTGTAAAATAAAAGATATCTGCTAGAACTAATTCTCTGCAGCATTGTATTAGAAATTCTTTAACACAGAACTTAAGGAGAAACAAATGAAAGTTACAAGGATAAGAAATGAATAAACCAGATATTGCTAATATTTGGAAATGCTGTAATTGGCTGAGCAGAAACCCTACAGAAACTACAGACAGACATTTGGAAATTCTAAAAGATTTTAACAGTGTTGATGAAGATGTTATTGAACATAAAATACACAAAAAATACAACTGCATTTCTGGACATCAGCAACAATTTGAAATTTTGTTTGAAAATGTAACTTAAAAAATATAACCACTTATTATAGCAACAAAAATAAAAGGTAGCTAGGAATAAATCTAAGAAAAGATGTGCACTATTTTTATAGCTAGAACTATAAAACTTTATTAAAAGCTGTTAAAAAATCTAACCCAAATAGAGTGATAAACCATGTTCTTAGATAGAAAGATTCAAACTCATAAAGCTGTCAATTCTCTCAACTTGATCTACACATTTAATGCAATTCCAATCAGAATCCCAATAGGATTTTTCCTCTCATAGAGCTTGGCAAGCTGATTCTAAAATTCATGTGAAAGAGCAAAGAGCCAGATTACACAAAATATTCTTAAGAAAATAATGTTGGAGTATTTGCCCTACTGACTACCAACACTTTATTTCAAGCTATGGATATTAAGTCAGTTTGGTGCATCATAAGTAAAACAGACCAGTGAAATATGGAACACCCAAATAGACCCACATGTATATGGAAACTGATTTATCACAAAGATAGTATTATAAAGCAGTAGGAAAAGTATAGACTTCCTAATAAATGGTTTTATGACAATTGCTTATCTATGTGAAAAAAAATGGATCTCTACCATACATCATATATAAAAATCAATTCCTAGAGAATTAAAAATAAAGGTAAAAAATAAACTCATAGGCTACTTTGAAATAATCTAGGAAAATATCTTCATAAATGTGTACTAGGAAAATATTTCATTAAAAAGACTCAAAAAGCACAAACAACTATTAAGGAAAAGATTGGTAAATTGGACACTAAAATTAAGAACTGCTAATCGGAAGAAAAACATTTATGTATGTGCTTGGGGTGGCGAGGGGATGGAGTTTACACAAATGCACATACACACACGCACAAACACACAGGAACCAAAGGATTAGTAGGTACAGATTATAAAATCTCCAAATTGTTATGATAAAGGTACATAAACTGGCCAAAAGGAGGAGGAAAAGACTTGAACAAACATTCCATAGAAAATAAACACAAATGACCTCTAATCATTTTTTTTAAAATGCTCTTCTTCATTAGTAATAATAAAATGCAAATTAAAATCAAATATAAGCTTCATATTTTATATACTCTGATATATATATATAATGAAGTTCACAAAAAAATTTGTTTAAAAAAATCACTTTGTTATTAAGGTAAAAAACTGATTGAGAAAAGGTGGAACCAGTATATTCAGAATATTATTGCCATGAGCAAGAAACAAAGGATGACTAAACTCTTACGGCAATACTAATGAGAGCAAAAGGAGAGGAAATTCTAAAGAGTGATACGAAGAAAGAACTTATCTTATCCACCGCTTATCCTTAGTCCCTAGAGCAATATCCAGCACACAGTGCTATTTAACATTTGCTAAATTAGTAAATACATTTAATGATTGATAAAATATGAGAAACATGAGGAATGAAATAACCAAAGGAATCTACAATGATTAGCAAGTTATTTTCCATTTTGTTATTTTCACAAGTATAAAGTTATACCTCCAAACATTTTTAATTTTTATACCTGGATAAATAAAGAGGTTGATCTCCATATGTTTCATCACTAATGAGGTAGAAATCTTCCATATGCTTGCTTATAGTCATATCTATTTTTTTCAATTATGTCTTTTACCAATTTATCTATTGAACTTTTCACACTTTATAGAATAATGTTGGTATGAATCCTTTGTCTCTTATTCAACTAATATTTCTAAATGTTCTGTTTTTAAACTGTATTTTTAAAGATTTGTAAATTTTCTAAATATTTTTAAATCTTGATTTCAATTTTTGCTTTTGTTACATTTATTTTAACCTTACAAATAGCTTAAATGTATATTTAATTGGATATGATTTTTTTTTCATGTGTTACATGGAACAGTATCAACTCTACAAAATTTGGTAATTTTTCTCAACTCTAATCAAAACTTGGTATACAATAATCTAGATTTTTTTGTTTGACTTTTATACTTCATCTACTTATACATATATTTGGGTTTATGTTAGTTATGAATTTGATTTATATTTTTCCAGATTTGTACAATCTTTCTAATCCCACTGTACTGTCACATAAAAACATATTACACAGATTAATGCCACTTCCTGAGTTTTCTATGCTATTGCATTAATCCATATTTCTATTCTTGAACTTAACTGCTGCTTTATAATCAACTGTCTGTTCTCTCTCCTCTACTGACTCCTCCTCCACCGCATACGAAGAACTGCTGTTCCCTGAAGCAATTCCTGCTCTTTCTTCCGGGTCTCATCTATTCCCATGGCTTGTACTCACACGCTGATAACACATTCCTCATAGTCTCTAGCCCAAATCTTCTCTGAACTCCAGATCCATGACCAACTGGGCATTTATTCAAGATCTCTTAGAGGGATATCAAGAGTAACACATCCAAACAAAACCCATGTTTATTCCCTTTTTCCTCAAACATAGTTCTTCTGTATTCCTTATCTGTACAAGGAAGTATTTTTGCTTCAGTTACTTAAGATCACGTGATCAAAAACCTGGGAGTGCACGCTTCCTTCTGATTTATTACAAACATCTAGGCTATCACTGGGTTCTATCTATTCTCTTTAAAACTGGTTTGCAAATAACAAAAACAACAGCAGGGAATTAATACTAAAAAGCATGTCAGTTCAGGTCCCCAAGAAGCAGGTAGGATAAGCAAGAGATTATTGGGGAAAACTCCTGTGAGGGGAAAGTGGGTGCAAGCCAGAGGAGGCTGGGAGAGGACTCTGACCAAGACGCAGGTAAGAGAGGAAGAGGGGGAAGGAAAGTTGAGTAGAAACTCCTTAGACCACAGTGGAGTCCTAAAAAATGTTTTGAAAAGCCAATTGGGGAGTCCTCAAGATAAATTCACTGTTAAGAGGTGTGCCACATCTCCCAGCAAAGGACCTGCCTTAGTATCCCCACCACGCTCAGTTACAAAGCAGCCCAGGGAAATGTGGCCTTGGTGGAAATGCGGTGATAGATTTCAGACCACAGCAGCTGAGGCCGTTACTCTCCCTGCAGTCAAAGACCTGAAAGGCAAATTTTCATAAATGGTTCAGAGGCTCTGAGTAATTTGCCACAATTTCACAAAAGAAAAAATAGGGAGCCATTATTCAAACCCATGCAGTGTGACTTCACAACTCGCACAATTGACCACCATGCAAAGCTTTCTCCCTTGACCGCCTTTATGTCAAAGTATACTGGAACATATGTCTAACTCACTTCCTTATTTTTCAGCCTCCTTCATCAATCCATCCTTCCACAAGAAGCCAAACAATATTATTAAATAGGAATTCTGAATGCTGCCCTCCTTCTCAAAGTTATTCAATGCCTTTTACACATTTCCAGAATAAAATTTAAAGTTCCTAACACAACATATAGTCCTAATTATCTGATGTCTATCTACCTCTCAAGCTATATTTTCTAACATTATTTTCAACTTTACAAAAATATTTATTCCTCCATTTTTCACTTATCTATTCAATAAGTGTTAGTGGAACATCTACCACTTGTGACAATTCTGTCTTAAGAACAAGAAACTTACTGAAGCTAGATGATGATGTCCCTAGCCTCATGGTACTTATGTTCTCTTTAGCGAGACAGTAAGCACCAAATTAACAAATTCAGAGAGGGATAAATGTTATGAATAAAGTAAGTCAGAAGACTGTTATAGGAGTAACTAGACTGGGAAGGTGTTCATGAAAGGCTTGAATAATAAGAAACCAACTTCAGAAAGTCTGGAGGGAGAACATTCTAGCAGAAGGAACACAGGTAAAGACTAAGAACGGTTCAAGAAACAGAAAGAAGGCCAACGTGTCTGAAAAGTAACAGACAGGAGGAATAGATCAGGAGAAAGGTTTGGCACTGTGAAGTCAAAAAGTGGTACTGGCAAAGGATTGATGTAACTGGATTTTTATGTTTTAAAAAGAACACTTTTGGCCACTGGATAAAAAGCAAATTGCAAGGAACAAAGACAGGAAAGGAAGTCGTAGGTACCCGGACATATCACACTTGCCTATGTCTCTCTATTTTACACCTTCAGCAAAATTCTTCTCATCTTTTAGATCTCAACCAAAATAGCAGGTCTGTGAAGCCTTCTCTCATTCACCCAGGAAGATCTGAGTACTCCTTCTGCAGCATCCCATTGCATCAGAGGAAATCAGAGCAAATTGTCAGAGTCCTCATCCTTTGGAAGGATCAAAGAACAATGCACATTTCTGGCATCTATGTTTTTTTTCTTTATTTATTAGAGAAAATATTGGTGTTGTCACTCTGTCTCAATTTACTCCAGCTCCTCAAGGTGAAGCTGAATGAAAGAATCAGTTGCACTTTTAAAGANAAATCAGAGCAAATTGTCAGAGTCCTCATCCTTTGGAAGGATCAAAGAACAATGCACATTTCTGGCATCTATGTTTTTTTTCTTTATTTATTAGAGAAAATATTGGTGTTGTCACTCTGTCTCAATTTACTCCAGCTCCTAAAGGTGAAGCTGAATGAAAGAATCAGCTGCACTTTTAAAGAGGTCAAAGTCATTTCTATATAAAGCCAGCATGCTAGAGCAAACTTATCCTAACACTCAGCACATATATGCCAAAGGGGGAGCTTTAAAATATTAAGTAAGTGCTAGGGCTTCCCTGGTGGTCCAGTGATTAGAATCCACCTGCCAATGCATGGGACATGGGTTTGATCCCTGGTCCAAGAAGATGCCATATGCTGCAAAGCAACTGTCCATGTACCACCAACTATTGAGGCTGAGCTCAATAGTTGAGCTCTAGAGCTTGGGAGCAACAACTACTGAGTCCACACACCCGTGATCTGCAACAAGAGAAGCCACCACAGTGAGAAGCCTGTGCACAGCTAGAAAGTAGTCTCTGCTCTCTCCAACTAGAGAAAAGCCCTCGCAGCAATGAAGACCCAGCACAGCCAAAATACAAATAAATACATGTGTGTGTCAGTCGCTCTGCTGCTGCTGTCACTTCAGTCGTGTCTGACTCTGTGCAACCCCACAGACGGCAGCCCACCAGGCTCCCCCGTCCCTGGGATTCTCCAGGCAAGAACACTGG
>SJYA01001229.1:132259-201695 GCA_006410615.1 Neotragus moschatus | reverse complement strand
GGATGGAATGAGATTTAACCACTCTACTCAGAGCAGCATGCAATTTAAAACTATGAATTGTTTGTTTCTGGAATTTTAATATTTCCTAACTGCAGTTGATTGCAGGTAATTAAGACCTTGGAAAATAAAGCTGTGGATAAGGGAGTACCTTAGAGATAAAAAATGAAATTGGATCGCTCTTCTATCACTCACATAAATTAACTTTAAATGCGTTAAAGACTTAAAAATAAGACCTGAAACCATAAAATTCCTGGAAGAAAACATAGGAGAAAACTCTTTGACATTGGTCTTGGCAACAGTTTCCTGGACATGACACCAAAATCAAAAGCAATAAAAGGGAAACTTCATAAGTGGCCCTACATGAAACTAAAAAGCTCAGCACAATGAAAGAAACCATCAACAAAATGAAAATACAAACCATATTGCAAACCATATATCTGATAAGGGTTAACACCCAAAAACTACAAATAATTCATACAACTCAGTAGTAAAAAAATAAAATAAAAATCCCTTTAAAAATGTGCAGAGGAACTGAATAGACATTAAAAAAAAAATACATGCAAATCTCCAAAGGGTACATGAAGGAAAATGTTCACCATCGCTAATCATCAGGGGAATGCAAATCAAAACCACCCTGAAATAAACTCATCTCTACTGGAAAGTCTGTCATCAAAAAGTTAAGAAATAAGTGTTAGTGAGGATGTGGGGGGGAAGGGTAACTCCTGTGCACTGTTAATAGAAATGTATATTGTTACAACTACTATGGAAAACAGTATGGAGGACCCTCAAAAACTTAAAAAGAGAATTAATATATGATTCAGCAATCCCCCACCTGAATGTTTATCTGAAGGTAATTGAAACATTATATCAAAAAGATATATGCACTCCCATGTTCATTGAAGCATTATTTAGAATAGGCAAGATATGAAAACACCCAAATATCCATCCATGGATGGATAACAATGGAATGGATGAACAATGGAATATTACTCAGCCATGAGATAAAAAAAAAGAAATTCTGCCATTTGCAACAATACAGATGGACCTTGAGGGCATTATGCTAAGTGAAATAAGTCACATAGAGAAAGACAAATACTGTATAACCTCACATATGGAAGCTAAAAGAGCCAAAGTTACAGAAACAGAGAATAAAATGGTGGTTTCTGGGGGCAGAGGGGTGGGAGAAATGGGGAGATACTGGTCAGAGGTATACAAAATTCTGGATATAAGATGAATAAGTTCTTGGGATATAATGTACAACATGGTGATTATAGTTAGCAATACTGTATTTTAATCTGAAAGTTTCTAAGAGTTTTGTGTTCTTGTCATAAAAAGGAAGTAGTAATTATGTAAAGTGATGGCTGTGTTAACTAACCATACTGTAGTAATCATTTCATGGTACTTAAGTACATAAAATCAACACAATGCTTGAACTTGTATAATGCTGTATGTCAATTATATCTCAAAAAAGCTGGAAAAATAAATATTTTAAAATATGACTGCCAATGAGTTGTCTGTTCAGCACAGATTGTATCTATTTGTTGTGTACTTAGTCACTCAGTCATGATTCTTTACTGTCTGAGCCACCAGGGAAGCCCAAGAATACTAGAGTGACTAGCCTACCCCTTCTTCAGGAGATCTTCCCAACCCAGGAATCAAACTGGGGTCTCCTGCATCACAGGTAGATTATTTACCAGCTGAGCTACCAGTGAAGCTCAGATTTTAAAGCACAGCATTGGTTAAAACCATTTTACCTCAAGTTCTTCATTTGGAAAATGAGGACAATGACACATTTACCTCCTCCAAAATTGCGTTGTAATTATAATGAATAAGTGAGATTATATTGAATTAACATGCTTTGCACAGCAAAGAAAACAATCAACACTACAAAATGAGAGAAAACATATTTTCTCAGATTTTAAAATCACCTAAAAAAGTTAAAAGTCATATACTGTGGTTCAGGCATTATTATACCTAAAATACTATTGTCATGACCAAATGAAAGATATAACAATAGAATTCTACCATATTGCTACGATATATAAAAGGATAAGGAAAATACTTGTGATCTTCAATCTCTTTCAACATCATCTCACTTGTTCCTGTATCTTTTATTATTATATTTGTGTATATATCTGTCTCCTCCACCAGACCATTAACTCAGCAAATATTTTTTGAGCCAGACACTATGCTAGGAATTGGATATTCAACACTAGACAATTTAGAATAGTCTCCAAACTCAAGGAGAAAGTCGTACCTCTATACAGTTTTATATTACAGCTTTATACAAGCTTATAACAGCTTGTGTGTACTCTTTAATATACAGCATCTGTGTAGGTATTTACAGAAGGCAGTGACCATATGTCTTTAAGTTCTGGGAACCAATTCTACTTTGGGAGTGGTAGTTCTACATACCAAAAAGCCATTTTCTGAACACCAATTGGTTTTCCATTAATTCAACTAAATTCTGATATTATCTGCTGGAAGACAGCATCAAATTTCACAATTAGGGGTTCAAGTTCCACAATACTGCTCTCTCACCCCTCTGACACTGACCTCAAAGGCCAGTTACAAGGCTAGATCATTGTTTTATTATAAAAGGATATAACTCAGGAATAGCACGCTGTTAACAGAAGCAAAGGACAAGGTATGGGGAAAGTGCACCATTCTACCCAAAATTTCCAGGCATCCACCAATTCAAAAGTACTCTAAACCCAGTCCTTTTGGGTTTTGATGAAGGCTTCATTACATAGATATAATTGATTAAATCATTAGCCATTGGTAATTAATTCAATCTACAGGACTTCTTCCTTCCCTAGAGGTCAGAAGTGTGAGACCAAATATTTTAACCATCCAATCATGCAATTTGTTCTCCTGGCAACTAACCCACATCCCTATCTGAGTTCCAAAAGTTGCCTCATAGCATAACAAAACACCCCTTTTGCTCTCACCATGTAGAAAATTCCAAGGGTTATAGGAGCTCTATGCCAGAAAAGGGAACAAAGACTAAATAAATATTTATCATAAGTCACAGCATATAATTGTTATTGTTATGCCTCTCAGTTCATAATATCAGTGCCTACTATCTACCATAGAGTGAGTACACACATTTAGTAAGTTCAACTTTATGGGACTCAGTCTGGAAATAAGAGGAGGAATTCTCAGGAAGAAAGCCTTTGACAACACAGAGAGGCTACTACCAAAGAGCCAGTAGCTGAAATAAATTATATGTACATATATACATAAATATGCACATATATATTCTATAAAGGGAAGTAACAGGCATATAGGAAGCACTCAATAAATGTTAGCTGCTAATATTATTACTGTTACTACTATTGTCTCTGAACTGGAAGTACGCCATTATAGTGAAGAACCAAGCCAAGCATTTAGAATATTACACATTATATTTAAAAGCTGCACACAAATTATGTACAAATAGCAAATTATTTGACTCACATTACAGTTGGATTGGGGCTAAAATGAGGTGTCTCCTAGTGGAGGCTACAAAATCATTTTTATTCCTCTGATTGTCTTTGAAAATGATTTTATAAATGTATGATAGAAACAATAAGGACAAAAAGGGATTGATCAAGCAGTTATATTTTGTGAGAACAATGAATGCTCATTGTGGTTAAATTTCCAAGAATGTGATACATTGCATAACTGTTGTTTCACTCTCACTGCATTCCATTAAGTTTGGAAGATTGTTGGTTGGTTATGCTGAGTGCTTCTTTTCATTGTCCTTAGAGCACAAATAATAAGTTGATTTTCAGACTACAAATGCTTTCTTTTTAATCAACCCTTTGCCAGAGTGGAGCTTAAGTTCAAGAGTCGTTATTATTTTAAAAGTCTGTTTAAACAGCACAAATCATTATGGTTTCTAAGCACTCTATTGTCTCCAAATCATGTTAACATGTGCACTCAGAGACTTGGGTGTTGGGCTAAATCTTATAAATCTAAATGAGAGAAGAAAAAAAAAAAAAGTTCAATGACTGTAGATAGAAAAACAAGAATTGTGAATGCCCTGGTCCAAACACTTTTGGTTCTTTAGAGAATCATACAGACAAATAAATGTGAAAACATTTTCTACATGTTTATTTGTTCTTAAATTGTTGATTCCGAAAAGCATAAAGAATGTAGTCATTGGATATCTGCATGTTTGTGGGTTTAAAATTAATTTTTTATAAGAATAAGATCTTCAAACTTAGGTAGAATACCATATAAATAAATGTTTGCATCTATTGAATTTGTGAGTCTTTAGGGCATTAGTTTTATCAACTAAATGATTATCCTAGGATCTACTACCCAGATTAAAGACTATCTATTGCACTCCCTTTTCCAAAAAATTCAAAATAAACTATGCTATAGTTCATGACTATGTATGATGTTTGACTAACATGAATTCAGTAACTCTAAATCCTAAAATTATAAGTTTTCAGTGGTATCATATACAGTGCCTATTTTATCTGCTTCCTTAATCTCTATGGCAAGTCTGAGGAGCAGTCATCCCACCTCAGTCTGAACTCCCCCAATAGCAAAGAAATTACTACTGTTAAAGATAACTGAAACTCTCTCCTGAACTAAGTCCAGAACCTTAAAAAATATCTCCAACTAGAACCCAGAGATTACAGCCAGGTACTCCTTAATTCTGCCTTTCCCTCTTAAATTTCACCCTTGGATTCCTATAGCTAACATTACACCAGTCTTTGGAGACTGCACTACTCTAAGGCTCTGGTTCAGGAATAAACGATAACTATTTCATTAAGATAGTTAGGCAGCCTGAAAGATTCCAAAAGAGTCCTCAGTGTATAAAAAAAGCACAGAGTCTGCAAAGGCTGCAGTTTGGCTCCTCTTATAGCCAGTGCTATATTTAAATCAGTTGACCATTTTATCTACTACTGTGGGCAAGAATCCATTAGAAGAAATGGAATAGCCACAGTACTCAACAGAAGAGTGCAAAATGCAGTACTGGGATGTAATCTCAGTAACGACAGAATGACCTCTGTTCATTTCCAAGGCAAACCATTCAATATCACAGTAATCCAAGTCTATGCTCCAACAAGTAATGCTGATGAACCTGAAGTTGAATGGTTCTATAAAGACCAACAAGACTCTCTAGAACTAATACCCAAAAAAGACGTCCTTTTCATTACAAGGGAATGGAATGCAAAAGTAAAAAGTCAAGAAACACCTGAAGTAACAGGCAAATATGTCCCTGGAGTACAAAATGAAGCAGGGCAAAGGCTAATAGAGTTCTGCCAAGAAAACACACTGGTCATAACAAACACCCTCTTCCAACAACACAAGAGAAGACTCCACACACGGACATCACCAGATGGTCAACACCAAAATCAGACTGATTATATTCTTTGCAGCCAAAGATCGAGAAGCTCTATACACTCAGTAAAAACAAGACTGGGAGCTGACTGTGATTCAGATTATGAACACCTTATTGCCAAATTCAGGCTTAAATAGAAGAAAGTAGGGAAGACCACTAGGCCATTCAGGTATGACCTGAATCAAATCTCTCAGGATTATACGGTGGAAGTGAGAAATAGATTTAAGGGACTAGATCTGATAGACAGAGTGCCTGATGAACTATGGGAGACAGGGATCAAGCCATCCCCAANCAGGAGGAGAAGGGGACGACAGAGGATCATATGGTTGGATGGCATCATCAACTCAATGGACTTAAGTCTGAATAAACTCCAGGAGTTGGTGATGGACAGGGAGGCCTGGTGTGCTGCAGTCCAGGGGGTCGCAGAGTCAGACATGACTGAGTGACTGAACTGAACTGAACTGAAGGCTGATGGAGAGCACAGCAGTTGGTTTGCAGCAGGCAGAACAGAGAGAGACCAGCACAGAGGGTGCTCACCACTTCTCTGCACACCTCAGCTCCACACATCTGCTGATGCACTTTGGGACTGGGAGCTGGAACTTAGCTTTCAGAAGACAGGCTAGGGACAGGACTGGGATTGGCTGTGTGGAGACGTCGTGAAAGGGCTGGAGTGTGTTCTGGCCACAATGGGAGCTCTGCACAGGAAGGAGCCTGGGTTCGCCATTGAAGCCCCACTGTCAACCTGTGGGCTTAAGAAGGGAGAGGTGGAACCTGCTCTGGCAGCTTCAT
This sequence comes from Neotragus moschatus, assembly GCA_006410615.1. NCBI lineage: Eukaryota > Metazoa > Chordata > Mammalia > Artiodactyla > Bovidae > Neotragus > Neotragus moschatus. Next base: position 195,565 of record SJYA01001229.1, on the reverse strand, counting down.
TCTTGGTGTGCCCACAGTGGGCACGCTCCACCTCTATGAGTTCTGATAGCACACAAGTGCTGCAGGTTACCCACCTCAGAGGTAGGGATGAAATCTGAGCTGATCCTCAGGGGCCACATGGACTTACTCACTATAGGTGGTTTGTAAACTCTGTTCTTGAGGAACATCTGAAGGAACACTGGTGCTCCTGTGACTGAGATGGGCATTTGATAAAATTCAACATTGATTCACTATAAAAACTCTTACAAAAGTGGGAACACATCCCAACATGATAAAAGCTGCTTATGACAAACCCACAGCTGACATATTCAGCAGTGAAAAGCTGAGAGTCTTCTTGCTAAAATCTGGAACAGGACAAGGATTCTTACTCTTGCCACTTCTAGTTAAATTGTATTGGAAGTCCTAGTCACAGCAAGAAGACAATTAAATAAATAAATAAAAGATAATCCAAATTGGAAGGGAAGAGGTAAAATTTTCATAATATACAGGCAATACTCTATATAGACAATCCTAAAGATTCCACACAAAAACTAGAACCAATCAATGAATTCATCAGGATAAAAAATTAACAGATATTGGTTGCATTTCTTTATACTAAAAATATCAGAAAGTGAAAGTTAGTTTAAAAAAAAAAGTCCTCTAAAAATCACATCAAAAAAAAATACTTAGGAAGAAACCCAACCAAGGAGGTGAAAGACTTATATGCTCAGAACTACAAAATCTTGATAAAGGAAACTGAAGATGATTCAAAAAAATGGGAAGATACATCATGCTCTTGGACTGGACAAATTATTATTATTAAAATGTCTATACTACCCAAAGCAATCTGCAGATTTAATGTGATCTCTATCAAATTACCCATGACATTTTTCATGGAACTAGAAAAATAATCCTAAAATTCATATGGAACCATAAAAGACCCAGAATTGCCAAAGCAATTCTGGAGAAAAGAATCAAGCTGGAGGCATAACCCTCCCAGATTTCAGATTAATGCTACAAAGCTACAATAATCAAAACAGTGTGATATGGGCACAGAAAGAGACATATGGGTCACTGGAACATAACAGAAAGCCCAGAAATAAACCCACACACCTACAATCAATTATTCTTCAAAAAAGGAAGCAAGAATATACAATGGAAACAAGAGTCTCTTCAGCAGGTGGTACTGGGAAAGCTGGACAATAGTATGCAAATTAATGAAGTTAGAACAACACCCTCATATCAAACACAAAAATAAAATGGATTAAAGACTTAATACAGACATGACACCATAAAACTCCTAGAAGAGAATATAGGCAAAACATACTCTGACATAAATTATATCAATGTTTTCTTAGGTCTTCCAAAGAAATAGAAATAAAAGCAAAAATAAACAGATGGAATCTAATCAAACTTATGTCCTTTTGCATAGCAACCATTAATGAAACAAAAAGACTATACAGACTGGGAGAAAATATTTGCAAATAATGTGATGAACAAGAGCTTAATTTTCAAATAGCTTATCTTGTCGTCACATCTTCTCCAGCATTTGCTAATGATGGCCATTCTGACCGATGCTGCTGCTGCTGCTGCTGCTAAGTCGCTTCAGTCGTGTCCGACCCTGCGCGACCCCATAGATGGCAGCCCACCAGGTTCCTCCGTCCCTGGGATTCTCCAGGCAAGAACACTGGAGTGGGGTGCCATTGCCTTCTCCGAGATACAAACTACTATATATAATGTGAACAATAATATCCTACTATATAGCACAGGGAGCTATATTCCATACCCTGTAATAAAATTATAATAGAAAAGAAAAAATTTTTAAACATGTTTTTTCAATTAAAAAAAAAGATATCACTGGAACATCTGAAATTCACATAAAGGGGAAAGAGCAGACCCACATTTAGAGATCAATCTAGGCTGTAATACTGAGCAATTGAGTAGTACAGATACAAACAGTGGGATTTGGATCTTGGGAAATGCTAATGAATTGTTCTTGATGCTATTCCCCTGTCATTTAAGTCCACTTTGCCTTGGAGGTGATACACTAACACTAAGAAACATTTGATGTTGCCTACCTTGATCATAGAATAACCTCTTATAAGTAGATAGAAAATGATCATCCATTTTCTGCCCTCTTCTGCAGTCCTCTTCAAAAAAGCAATAAAACAGAGAAGAATAGTATGGTAGACACAAACTCTTTGTAAAAAAGACATACATTTATTTCTTTTCTTTAACTGGACACACAAAAAGAAAGCCATGAATGTATTTGCATGAATGTATTCGCATGTATTTATATATGGACTTGGGCTTCCCTTATGGCCCAGTCAGTAAAGAATCCTCCTGCATTGACAGGAGACATGGATTCAATATCTGGATTAGGAGGATCCCCTGGAGGAGGACACAGCAACCCATTCCAGAATTCTTGTCTGGAGAATCCCATAGACAGAGGAGCCTGGCGGGCTGGAGGTCATGGTGTCACAAAGAGTCAGGCACAACTGAGCAACTACGTGTAAGCGCATACACACACACACACACACATATACATATATATATATATTTATATTATATATATATAAACTAAAATATAGTGTCCCCACTTTCCAGACAGCTTTCCCCAAGATAACTGCGACTCTNGAGGACACAGCAACCCATTCCAGAATTCTTGTCTGGAGAATCCCATAGACAGAGGAGCCTGGCGGGCTGGAGGTCATGGTGTCACAAAGAGTCAGGCACAACTGAGCAACTACGTGTAAGCGCATACACACACACACACACACATATACATATATATATATATTTATATTATATATATATAAACTAAAATATAGTGTCCCCACTTTCCAGACAGCTTTCCCCAAGATAACTGCGACTCTATTTGGTTTATATGTATATGAAATACCTGTTCATATAGAGGTGTGTAATTTTCTCTTTCTTAGGTTAACAGGGCCTTTATTTTTCTAAAAGTTGCCTTTTTGCATAATAATGTATATTGGAGCTTTTCAAATGTCAACACATACAGGGTCACCCCTGTTCAGTCAGTAAAGAATCCACCTGCAATGTGGGAGACCTGGGTTCAGTTCCTTGGTTGGGAAGATCCCCTGGAGGAGGACATGGCAACCCACTCCAGTATTCTTGCCTGGAGAATCCCCATGAATGGGGGAGTCTAGAAGCCTACAGCCCATGGGGTCACGAAGAGTTGTACACAACTGAGCAACTAAGCACATGTATCTATCTGACTTTTTTGAACTGCTATATACATGATGCTCTATGAATTCAAGTACCACAAATTATTTAACTTATTATCAATTTATAGGTTTTGCTTTTTACTAATAATGCTATGGTATACATCCTTCTATTTACTATGTCCATGTCTGAATAGTTCTCTAAGATAGATAATTAAAAGTGGAATTGCTGTCTTGAAGATTATGTATATAATATGCAAGTCTTTATAAACTGTGTTTGTGTATATGCTCAGTCACATCCAACCCTTTGAGGCCCCATGGACTGTAGCCCAACATGCTCCTCTGGCCATGGAATTTTCTGGGCAAGAATACTGGAGTGGATTGCCATGCCCTTCTCAGGGGATCTTCCCGACCTAGGGAAGAGACCTGCATCCCCTGCATCTCCTGCACTGGCAGGCAGGTTCCTTATCACTAGTGCGAGGTGGAAAGCCAAGTCTTTATAATATACTGCCAAATTGCCATCCAAAACAGGATATACTAATATGTACATCCAGCAACAGAACATAAAGAGGCCTCCCATAACTTTGATTATTATGATTAAAATTTTGCCAATGTGTTGGGTGAAAATATTTTATTGTTTTTATTAGCATTTTCCTAATTATTAAGGTTGAGCATCTTTTCATATGTTAATGGACAATTTACATTTCTTCTTCTGAGCCATATTACTTTTTACTATTTATCCACTGTTAGAATTGCTTTTCTCCTGAAAGAACCAGGCTTTGAGGTGAAGGATAGTACTTCAATGGGGAAATGAGGAACACTATACACAAATGTATTGTAACTAATTGTAAGCCAGGACCCATTTTTGTATTGTATCTGACTTGGGGATTAAAAAATCAATATTGTCAGTGATTGAGTAGATAACATCCTGACATAAGATAGTTAGAATATGGTTTTAACTTTCATTTAATGGTGCTACAGGTAATCTTTGATGAACTACTTAATTTCTCTGCAACTCAGTTTTCTCATCTGTAAAATGGACATAATATTACCTACCTAAGTTGTAGATCACAATAAACTGGGGAAAATTCTGAAAGAGACGGGAATACCAGACCACCTGACCTGCCTCTTGAGAAACCTATATGCAGGTCAGAAAGCAAAAGTTAGAACTAGACATGGAACAGACTGGTTCCAAACAGGNGGATTCTCCAGGCAAAAACACTGGAGTGAGTTGCTATTTCCTTCTCCAGAACTGCCATATGACCCAGCAATCCCACTGCTGGGCATATACACATTCTGAGGAAACCAGAATTGAAAGAAACACGTGTACCCCAATGTTCATTGCATCACTGTTTATAATAGCCAGGACATGGAAGCAACCTAGATGTTCATCAGCAGATAAATGGACAAGAAACCTATGATACGTATACACAATGGAGTATTACTCCGCCATTAAAAAGAATGCATTTGAATCAGTTCTAATGAGGTGGATGAAACTGGAGCCTATTAAACAGTGAAGTAAGGCAGAAACACCAATACAGTATACTAACGCATATATATGGAATTTAGAAAGATGGTAATGATAACCCTGTATACAAGACAGCAAAAGAGACACAGATGTATAGAATAGTCTTTTGGACTCTGTGGGAGAGGGCGAAGGTAGGATGATTTGGGAGAATGGCATTGAAACATGTATAATATCATATATGAAATGAATCGCCAGTCCAGGTTTGATGCATGATACAGGATGCTCGGGGCTGGTGCACTGGGATGACCCAGAGGGATGGTATGGAGAGGGAGGTAGAAGGGGTATTCAGGATGGGGAACATGTGTACACCTATGGTGTTCATGTTGATGTATGGCAAAACCAATACAACACTGCAAAGTATTTAGCCTCCAATTAAAATAAATAAATTTATATTTTAAAAAAATAAATAAAGATATCTTCTCTAGGCACCTAAATCAATCCAAGTAAATGAGGAAAGCTTTTCTACTTTTCCTTTTCAGGGAAAGGGAATGTCTCAACTGTTTGCACATGACTCAAGATTTTTAGAGGGAAATGTTTCCACAAAACAAAGCATCTGAAGAGGCTCACTTGATCAGAAAAGTAGATGAGGCTATGGGTAGGATGCTATCACAACTAGTGGGAACCTCTTCTCTCAACACAGTCCAGCAACCCCAGCTGTGATGACTGCCCTCTCCTACACAGAACCAATCATAGCAGCAGTTTTATATTTGTTGGCAGCTACTTTTACGATTCAGATGTCCCCAGTTCTGCAGTTAGATGTTCCAGGGCCCCTAAACAATCTTTCCATATTATCTCCAACTTGACAGAGTATTGGGTGAGATGGGATGTAGGTTACTGATTGAAACTATTCACTTTTCTTATCCTTTACAGCTAAGGGTATACAGGCCCTTGTGTTTGCAATTAACTCTTTACTAATTTTTTAAAACAATTCATTTTGAGCTCACATCCAAATTTAAATAATAATGAAATAAATTGCTTTTTTTCAAGCTTAGAAAAGTTTTAAAAGGCACAAATTAGATGTTATTTTCAGATATAAGGTAACTCTTACCTACTAGCATTTAGATGAATGTAAATAACTAAGAAACAAGTGGTTTGAATGAGACTTGGGATATTTATAAATGTGCAAATTATGAGAAAAATTAAAGGGATCAAAATACTTTCACTTTTAGTTAAAATTATTTTATATTGTGATGTACATTATTATTGAGCAAACCTACCTTAATTTAAGTGACTGCATTTTTTAAAAGCTTGTCACCAGATTTAAAACTGGAAGAATTGTACACAAAACTTTACAAAATTTTCAAAAAATGATGTCAGTGGGAATGCAAAATCTAAGACTAAAGATTCTCTTGCTTGCTTGCTTGCTATGTCGCTTCAGTCGCGTTCAACTCTGTGCGACCCCATAGACGGCAGCCCACCAGGCTCCCCCGTCCCTGGGATTCTCCAGGCAAGAACACTGGAGTGGGTTGCCATTTCCTTCTCCAATGCATGATAGTGAAAAGTGAAAGTGAAGACATTCAGTCATATCCGACTCTTAGCGACCCCATGGACTGCAGCCTACCAGGCTCCCCCGTCCATGGGATTTTCCAGGCAAGAGTACTGAAGTGGGGTGCCATTGCCTTCTCCGAAAGATTCTCTCTCTTAGTGACCACCAAAGTCCTTTCAGTCCTAAGGGTCTAACATCTAGAAGCTATTTGTTTGCATTCTGGTTGAATAGTTCCCTTGTCAAATTTAATAAATTTAAATAAATGCATAGTGTGTCATTTTAAAATGTGTCATTTACACACTTATCTCTTAATTCAAACAAAATACACAAAGCTTGGTGGGACCAATTGATTTCATAGTTAAATTTTGACCTATTATTTTTCACAAAGGATTTGAGACAACAGGTTAACAAAAAAAGAGCATGAAATGTAACAGTAGAATATAAATGTATGAAACACAAAATATTTTTAAAAAGCCAAAAAATGTCAATATATTTGCTTTACCTAAATTTCTAAGTTGGTACTATAGAGGTTCCTGGTAAAGACAGTGAAAAAGGAATTAGAACATATCATATTTCTCATTTCTAGACAGGAAGGAGTACCACAGTTCTTAGAGGAGAAAAAAACTTTATCTATAGATTATTTATAAAATAATTAGAAAATTTTATATAAACACAACTAAGTTAGACAGTAGGCAAAATCTTCAACCTTATTTCCCAAAAAAATGCTTTAGGAAATCTTATCATATAGCAATTGAAAGACAAGCACATAATATTAAAATCATTGTGTGCAGTTCTTTAAAGGAATAAACTAATGTAATCCAAGTGTACAGGTTTGTGATGATTCAATATAGTTAAAAGAGAATAAACTGCTAGCTACTGCACTCTACTAAAATGCAGAGATGGTCTTAAAAACTAAGTAATACAGCTTGTCCATATACTAAAACTCTATGCTTTTCAAAGTTGTTTCTGTTAGGTTTTTTTATGGTAAGTCAAGTTTGTTTCCAGTCAGTAATAATTAGTTAATATTGAGTGCCATTATGTGCCAATGTGACAATTCGAAGTTTAGGAAGCTTTCTCCATTAAAAATCTGAGCCTTTTCACTAGCTATTTTACACATGGTAATATATATTTCAGCACCACTGTCTCAATTTGGCCACACCCTCGCCTTTCCCCTCTGTGTCCACAAGTCCATTCTCTACTTCTGCATCTCGATTCCTGCCCAACAAATAGGTTCATCAGTACAATTTTTCTAGATCCCATACATATGTGTTAATATACAATATAGATAGCTAGTGGAAAGTTGTTGTATCACACAAGGAACTCAGCCTGGTGCTCTGTAATGACCTAGAGGGGTGAGTAGGAGGGAAGCTCAAGAGGGAGAAGACATATGAATACTTATGGCGTATTCCCATTGTTGTAAGGCAGAAACCAACACAATATTATAATGCAATTATCCTCCAGTCAAAAAAAAAATCTGAGCCATCTTTCCTATTCAGATGCTAGTTCCTCTTGATATTCAATCCATTCCTTTCCCTCTAGATACCACTTGGTTAACTTTCTCTTTATGAAAATATTCCAAAATCACCAGTAACACTCCCCATCGCTTTTCACCTAAACACAAAGAAACATGTACTAGAACATTTCAGTCTAAGATTAGGTCCCAGCTGTGGCTTAGTCTACTTGGCCACAGTCATAAACTCCAGTGTATCATAAATAGAAAGACACAGACGGGCATTTTGGAAAGATTATCTCCATCTGTAGGCCCTAATCCTAGTAGCTTCTACCAGGTGCTTCTCTGTCTTGTTTGCTTCTGAATGAAGATTTTTATTCTGTTGTCATTCTATTGTTGTTTTCTTTTTCAAATGTGTTCATGAATCACTTTTATATACTTGCAGACCACAGGTGGAGGGTGGGAAGGAGGGCCAGAGCTGAAACCTCCAGCGGCCCCTGCCACTTAATCATTCATCAGTCCAAGTGTTTGTTACATCTATTCTTCTGAAGGCTAGGACCTTAATAAAGTATGGCTAATTCAGCTAGGACCTGGTCTGCTGGAGTTACTGCACATCTATTTGGTACTGTAAGCAAGTTTGGAGACGTACCAAAGAGTTAAGTGCATATATACCATCCAAGAAAGAGTGGATCCCATTATCTTTTTATACACACAATTGGGCTTGTTTCCCTGGGTCCAAAGGTTTACCTATTAAAACAAAGACATGACAGAAATTCAATGCAGTGTATTCAAGACAGTCAAGGCCAAGGATGTGTGGCGGGTGTGTGCATGTGCTTGTGTGTGTGCTTGAAAAAATTACCAGCACCAAAACTATTTTCAAGATTGGCCCTCTTATGGGTCCAAGGTAATCTAAATATCAAATAATCTGGTCAGAAGGACTTTAAAAAATATTAAGTACTTCATGAAGCCAAAAGACAGCATGAGAATGAATAACATGATGCCTCAAGCTAATTTCAAAAGAATACCATTGACTCAGGTTTCTATAGATCAAAGAAGTCTTTTCTCACTATGGAAGCTTTCAATGTCCATTTTTTCAGGATCTTGTCTTCCTTCTAAAATTCCACAATCTTAAAGCAGCATCAAGTATAATTCTACAAATTTACAGTCATTAGGATGTTCTAGGATGAAAACTGTCACCTGCATTTTAAAAAGCACAGTGTTCCTAACTTTTCTATTTCATGATTAGAGTGAAAACCATGGAATCTAGGAGAACTGTGAAAATTCAGAGTGACAAGGATATTCCAAAGAAAAGAAACCAATGTCTACACAAATGTGGCCAATGAAGCTATTTTGCCTTAAAACAATATCAAATTCCAAAGTGAATAGATAGCAATCTGTCTTTCAAGTTTATTTCAAGTTCTGTTTTAACCTGAAGACATGTTTGCTGCTGCTGCTGCTAAGTCGCTTCAGTCGTGTCCGACTCCGTGCGACCCCATAGACGGAAGCCCACCAGGCTCCACCGTCCCTGGGATTCTCCAGGCAAGAACACTGGAGTGGGTTGCCATTTCCTTCTCCAATGCAGGAAAGTGAAAAGTGAAATTGAACTCGCTCAGTCGTGTCCGACTCTCAGCGATCCCATGGACTGCAGCCTTCCAGGCTCCTCCATCCATGGGATTTTCCAGGCAAGAGTACTGGAGTGGGGTGCCATTGCCTTCTCCATTACAGGCATTTAAAACTTTCCATATTACTAGCTAGATTCTATGCCAAGCACTTTACATGCATATTCTCATTTCATTATCAAAACAGCCCTATAAATGTTTTCCTCATTGAGGCTGAGAATTGTCACAAAGCTGATAAGCCAGGAGATGAAAACAAATCTGACTGATCTGGAACACATTACACTGAAAAGGTGAAAGACAGACACCATGTTTCACCATCTTGAGCAAACATCCTTAATTATTTAAGTCTCAATGTCATCTTCCATAAAACGGACACAGTCTAAATATAATATCTCAAGTTTTGTAGGAATCAAATAAAATAATGGATGCATTTTATAAACAGCATAAGATACTGAGGATTTCATTATTCCATTATCATTAATTTTCTATCATTAATTTTTTGTTGCCTGGCTTCTGATTATCACTTCAAACTTGCTAGGATACGAGAATCAGGCTGGTTTGAATGCTCTAACAGCTGAAATTGTTTTTCTATTAATAAAATGTGTGAACTTCAGAGCATCAGCACTCTAATTTTTTTTTTTTTTTGGCTCCTTAGTATATGTTTTTGCTTCTTTTCCAATTCCTAAATATGTTTCAAATATCAGAGGTAACTGGGTACTCACTTACTAGATTAGTTATAATTTTAACTTGCCTGTTACTTTTTCACTTTAAAATGTGTGACTGAGGCACTATTAATTTAAAAGAAATAATAACCACTATTTTATATTACCTGCCTCCTGAGAAACCTGTATGAAGGTCAAGAAGCAACAGTTAGAATTGAACATGAAACAACAGACTGGTTCCAAATCGAAAAAGGAGTAAGTACATCAAGGCTGTATATTGTCACCCTGCTTATGTAAGTTATATGAAGAGTACATCGTGAGAAACATCGGGGTGAATGAAGCACAGCTAGAATCAAGGTTGCGGGGAGAAATGTCAATAACCTCAGACATGCAGATGACACCACCCTTATGGCAGAAAGCGAAGAATGAAAGAGCCTCTTGATGAAAGTGAAAGATGAGAGTGAAAAAGTTGGGCTAAAACTCAACTTTCAGAAAACCAAGGTCGTGGCATCTGGTCCCATCACTTCATAGCAAATAGATGGGGAAACAGTGGACACAGTGGCTGACTTTATTTTGGGGAGCTCCAAAATCACTGCAGATGGTGATTGCAGCCATGAAATTAAAAGATGCTTACTCCTCGGAAGGAAAGTTACAACCAGCCTAGACAGCACGTTAAAAAGCAGAGACATTACTTTGCCAACAAACGTCCATCTAGTCAAAGCTATGGTTTTTCCAGTAGTCATGTATGGATGTGAGAATTGGACTATAAAGAAAGCTGAGCACTGCAAAATTGTTGTTTTCGAACGGTGGTGTTGGAGAAGATTCTTGAGAGTCCCTTGGACTGCAAGGAGATCCAAGCAGTTCATCCTAAAGGAAATCAGTGCTGGATATTCATTGGAAGGACTGATGCTGAAGCTCCAATACTTTGGCCACCTGATGCGAAGAACTGACTCATTAGAAAAGACCCTGATGCTGGGAAAGATTGAAGGCAGGAGGAGAAGGGGATGACAGAGGATGATATGGTTGGTTGGCATCACTGACTCAATGGACACAAGTCTGAGTAAACTCTGAGAGTTGGTGATGGACAGGGAGGCCTGGCATGCTGCAGTCCATGGGGTTGCAAAGAGTTGTATGCGACTGAACTGAACTAATACGAAATGGAATGGAGCAGAACCCTGTGGTGTCCTCCCTGGTACAATTCATCTCCATGTTCCCTGGTTCTTGTTTGTATAAAATAGTCTTCTTTCAACCTCCTTGACCTGTCCAGAGTTCCAAAGGACAGATTCAAACAGCTGTTAATCAGGGAAGGGAGGAAAGGCAGAGGCCAATGTAGAAGTAGTCAAGAAACAATAGTGTAGCTGTAGGCAGGGTCCTGGTGCCTCCTCAAGGAATATACATAGCAGTATCTTTAGATATTCTGCAGAACTGAGGCTCCCACCCAGGTGGAAGATGGCAACTTTAAGCTCAGCACAAAATGCCCTGGACAACACACTCTTATCTCACCACCAGCCAATCAGAAAAAAACTCACATGCCATGCAACCACAGATTTTGCCTATAAAAACTTCTCCCTGAAAAACCATTGGGGAGGTCAGTTTTTCTGAGCGTGAGCCACCTATTCTCCTTGCTTGGCCTTGAAATAAATATTTCTCTGCTTCCATTTGTTTGGCCTCACTGCACAGTGGGCAAAGAAACTTTTGTCTGATAACAAGTAAATGAAGATTATATATGCAGATTTGTAAACATAGTATGTGCAATACATACCAGAGTTATTTTATCATAAATGATATACCAAAAGTTAAAATTTTCAAGTTCATCATTTTTACTGACTGAATAACATAGAATTAATACACCATAAAAAACTTAATCATTCTTCTATTGCTAAATATTTATTTTGCTTTTCAGGTTTCTACAATATTTCCATTGTGTTGAAAATTTTCTATTTACAGATTTTAGCTTTTCTTCCTTTCTCCTTCCCTCCTTATTTTTCTTCTTTGTATTTTGGTATTAATTTCCATGTGAAAGTGAAAGCAAAGTCACTCAGTTGTGTCCAACTCTTTGCAACCCCATGGACTGTAGCCCATCAGGCTCCTCCGAATACTGGAGTGGGTTGCCATTTCCTTCTCCACAGGATATTCCTGACCCAGGGATTGAACCCAGGTCTCCCACACTGCAGGCAGATGCTTTAACCTCTGAGCCACAAGGGAAGCTAATTTCCATGTAGCAGATCATTTTATCAAAAATCTGTGAGGCCCTCCATATATGTTGATAGCTTGATTTTATAATAATCATAGAAATATTCCTGTTTCTTCAAAGCATTGACAATGTTGTCTTAAGTACTTTGATCTATGTACTTTAACTTTTCTATGTGATTTTGAAAGTCAAAGTGTTAATTGCTTAGTCATGTCCAACTCTTTGCAACCCCATGGATTGTAGACCACCAGGCTCCTCTGTCCATGGAATTCTCCAGGCAAGAATACTGGAGTGGGTTGTCATTTCCTTCTCCAGGAGATCTTCCCAACTCCAGGATTGATCCCAGGTCCCCTGCATTACAAGTAGATTCTTTACTGTCCAAGCCACCACTTAGTTCTTTAATCCAATTAAATTACATTAGGAAAATGTGAGGGTTGTTTTGGTGTTAATATGCAAGCTTTTAAGAAGTAGTCATTTAATAACAGCATTCCCCACTGTTTTATGTCCACTAATAAGAATTGCATTTTGAAATGTTAAAAAAAATTTTTTTAAGAAATATCACCAGATCTATTTTTCCTTCTTTATAATTTTTTTAAAAATTTGCATCTATTTCAGCATTAAAGCTAGACAAGGAAAACAGGTCTATTGTATAATTTATGGGAGAAAGAGAAAAGATGGAATCATATTTTGGCTTTACAGCTCCTGAGTAGATACAAAATAATACAGAGGATCATTCTTAAAGCCTGTATTTTCAAGATCCAGATTTCAGATAATTTGTCATTGTTTTGGAATTCTAAAAACTTTAAAGATACACAGACCAAACTTCAGTCATAAATTTTATACATAGATTGGTTGGAAAGTGTACATGATGATGTAAGAGTTGGGAAAATACAAATGTTACCAGCTGACAGGAAAAGAAGAAATAGAGGAGATGTAACTACAGGTTTTTGATAGTGGGCCTCTTGCTGCTGCTGCTGCTGCTGCTGTTAAGTCACTTCAGTCATGTCCGACTCTGTGAGACCCCATAGATGGCAGCCCACCAGGCTCCCCCGTCCCTGGGATTCTCCAGGCAAGAACACTGGAGTGGGTTGCCATTTCCTTCTCCAATGCATGAAAGTGAAAAGTTAAAGTGAAGTCGCTCAGTCATGTCCGACTCTTAGCGACCCCATGGACTGCAACCCACCAGGCTCCTCCATCCATGGGATTTTCCAGGCAAGAGTACTGGAGTGGGGTGCCATTGATGCCCAGTTCTCTCCTCATTTTGAGGTCTCTGATGAACAAACCTCAGAGTCGCACCCATAATCCCCACCACCTTGTGTCCATAGCCTTAAATAATCTCTACCCTGGAGTAAATAAAGGCCTGTGACTTGATTCTAACCAATAGAATATGGCAAGTTAACAGGATGTTAACTTCTGACGATACAGTGGAGGTGACAAATAAGTTCAAGGAATTATATTTGGTAGACAATGTGCCTGAAGAATTATGGATGGAGGCTCATAACTCGTATAGGAGGCGGTGATCAAAACCATCCCCAAGAAAAAGAAATGCAAAAAGGCAAAGTGGTTATCTGAGGGGGGCTTACAAAAAGCAGAGAAAAGAAGTGAAAGGCAAAGGAGAAAGAGAAAGATATACCCATCTGAATGCAGAGTTCAGGAGAATGGCAAGGAGAAATAAGAAAGCCTTCTTAAGTGAGCAATGCAAAGAAATAGTGGAAAATAGACTAGGAAAGACTAGAAATCTCTTCAAGAAAATTGGAGATACCAAGGGAAAACTTCATGCAGAGATGGGCACAATAAAGGACAGAAACGGTATGGCTCTAACAGAAGCAGAAGATACTAAGTAAAGGTGGCAAGAATACACAGAAGTGAAAGTGAAACTGAATTCGTATCCAACTCTTTGTGACCCCATGGACTGTAGCCTAATAAGCTCCTCTGTCCATGGGATTTTCCAGGCAAAGGTACTGGAGTAGATTGCCATTTCCTTCTCCAGGGGATCTCCCCAACTCAGGGACTGAACCCAGTTCTCACACGTTGTAGACAGATGCTTTACCATCTGAGTAACCAGACAACACACAGAAGAACTATACAAAAAAAGATCTTCATGACCCAGATAATCATGATGGTGTGATCACTCACCTAGAGCCAGACATTCTGGAATGTGAAGTCAAGTGGGCCTTAGGAAGCATCACTATGAAAAAACTAGTGCAGGTGATGGAATTCCAGTTGAGCTATTTCAAATCCTAAAAGATGATGCTATGAAAGTGCTGCATTCTATATGCCAGCAAATATGGAAATCGCAGCAGTGGCCATAGGACTGGAAAAAATCAGTTTTCACTCCAATCCCAAAAAAGGCAATGCCAAATAATGTACAAATTACCATACAATTGGACTCATTTCACATGCTAGCAAGATTATGCTCAAAATCCTTCAAGCTAGGCTTCAGTAATATGTTAACTGAGAACTTCCAGGTGTACAAGCTGGAGTTGGCAAAGGCAGAGGAATCAGAAAAACTACCAACATTTGTAGGATCAAAGAAAAGGCAGAGGAATTAAAAAAAAAAAATCTATGCTTGTTGACTTTGTGGATCACAACTATAGAAAATTCTTAAAGAGATGGGAATACTAAACCATCTTACCTTTCTCCTGAGAAATCTGTATGCAGGACAAGAACCAACAGTAAGAACTGGATATGTAACAACAGACTGGTTCAAAATTGGAAAAGACAAGGCTGTATATTGTTACCCTGCTTACTTCACTTATATGCAGAGTACATCATGTGAAAAGCTGGGCTGGATGAAGCACAGCTGGAATCAAGATTGCTGGGAGAAATATCAATAACCTCAGATACACAGATGACACCACCCTTATGGCAGAAAGTGAAGAATTAAAGAGCCTCTTGATGAAAGTGAAAGAAGAGAGTAAAAAAGTTGGCTCAAAACTCAACATTCAGAAGACTAAGATCATGGCATCTGATCCCATCACTTCATGGCAAATAGATGGGAAAAAAATGGAAACAGCAACAGATTTTATTTTCCTGGGCTCCAAAATCACTTCAGATGATGACTGTAGCCGTGAAATGAAAAG
Source organism: Neotragus moschatus (assembly GCA_006410615.1). Lineage (NCBI taxonomy): Eukaryota > Metazoa > Chordata > Mammalia > Artiodactyla > Bovidae > Neotragus > Neotragus moschatus. Next base: position 180,382 of record SJYA01001229.1, on the reverse strand, counting down.
TCACTTGCTCCTTAGAAGAAAAGTTATGACAAACCCAGACAGCATGTTAAAAAGCAGAGACATTACTTTGCTGACAAAGGTCCATATAGTCAAGCTTTGATTTTTCCAGTAGTCATGTATGAATGTGAAAATGGTGTTGGAGAAGACTCTTGAGAGTCCCCTGGACAGCAAGGAGATCCAATCAGTCAATCCTACAGGCAATAAACCCTGAATATTCATCAGAAGGACTGATGTTGAAGCTGAAACTCCAATACTTTGGCCACCTGATGTGAAGAGCTGACTCACTGAAAAAGACCCTGATGCTGGGAAAGATTGAAGGCAGGAGGAGAAGAAGACAACAGATTACAAGATGGTTGGATGGCATCTCCAATTCAATGGACATGAGTTTGAGTAAGCCCTGGGAGATGGTGAAGGACAGGGAAGGCTGGCATGCTGCAGTCCAAGGGGTTGCAAAGCATCAGGCATGACTGAGCAACTGACCAACAACAACCTTGGAAGGAAAGCTATGACAAACCTAAGCAGCATATTAAAAAGCAGAGACATCACTTTTCCCACAAATGACTGTATAATTAAAGCTATGGTCTTTTCTTGCAGTCAGGTGTTGATGTGAGAGTTGGACCATAAAGAAGGCTAAGCACCAAAGAATTGAAAGCTCAAACTGTGGTGCTGAAGAATACTCTTGAGAGTCCCTTGGACTGCAAGGAGAACAAACCAGTCAATCCTAAAGGCAATAAACCCTGAATATTCGTTGGAAGGACTGATGCTGAAATCTCCAATACTTTGGCTACCTGATGAGAAGAGCTGGCTCAATGGAAAAGACCCTGATGCTGAGACAGAATGCAAATAGGAGGATAAGGGGGTAACAGGATGAGATGGTTAGATAGCATCACTGACTCAATGCACATGAGTTTTAGCAAATTAAACAAGATAGTGAAGGACAGGGAAGCCTGTAATGCTGCAGTTAATGGGGTTGCAAAGAGTCAGATACNAGACCCTGATGCTGAGACAGAATGCAAATAGGAGGATAAGGGGGTAACAGGATGAGATGGTTAGATAGCATCACTGACTCAATGCACATGAGTTTTAGCAAATTAAACAAGATAGTGAAGGACAGGGAAGCCTGTAATGCTGCAGTTAATGGGGTTGCAAAGAGTCAGATACAACTCAGCAACTGAACAACAACAGGATGTCACTCCCATGGTTAGGTTATGTTTTATGGTAAAGGTACTGGGATGTCACTCCTTTGATTATGTTTATATAAGATTATCTTAGCAGAGTCTCTTCCTTGGGGCTTAATGAAATAAGCTGACAAGTTGCTGAAGTCCAAATAGAAAGAAACTGCAAGCAACTTCTAGGAATTACTGGTGGTCTCTAGGATCTGAGTGCAGCCAATAGCCAGTCAAATGCCAGGACTTTCAGTCCTACAACACCAAGGAACTGAATTTTGCCAAAAACTGAATGAACNGACGCCGTCCCCGCTTCGAATTCCCTGGACCTGCCGGGGCAGGACCCCGGCAGTCTTCCCCAGTTGAACCTTCAGATGAGAACTCATGGCCAACACCTTGCTTGCAGCATGGAGCAACCATAGGAGAACCCAGCTAAGCTGTGCCTAGATTCCTGATCCATAAACACTGTGAGATAATATGTGTGGTAAGCAGCTAAATATGTAGTGATTTGTTATTACCATCAAGAGAAAACCAATGCAGGGTTTAGATCTTTAAGGGGGAAAAAGATGGATTATATAGACCCCAAATAGGTTAAGAGAATCCCATAAAGAAGGATTCTCTAGGAACTCAGAGCATAATTTATGACACTGGAAGCTTTGTAGTGAAGCCCTTAAGCATTTGAACAGTAACTGAGAGGGAGTACCTAGATACAGGCCTGAGGGTAGCCTTCCCATATTCCACACCCTCAGTGTTATACGGACAAATATGAGAAAATTCTCTAGTGGCTCAAGAGAGGTGCAGAAGCAAAAAGTCAATGGCTCAAAGAATCCTGGAGTTCGAACATGAGGATTCACAAGGCATGCTGCTTAAGGCTTCAAAAGAAGATGCAGTCCCCGTCAGGAGATGCCAGTGGAAGCCAGCGCAAAGACAGAGGTGCCCACAAAACTAACTCCCCTCATCTAACACCAGGACAATTCGTAAACCCACTTTCACCCCAGGAAAGGGAATAAGGAGAATGGAAGAGAAAGAATCCTAAGGAATTGTGTTAAATCCAAACAGATGCAATTTTCTTAAATTGGCCTATTTTGTTTGTCATCATCAGGGGAAATGGAAATTTGAAAGCTATATTAAATTTTAACTATAGAAAGCAAAGTGGCATTTTTACAACCCACAACGCCACTGATTTGGAGACCATGAAATTTGGAAACCCTTATTTTCACTAAGTCAAATTTTTTTAAATTATATGCATGTACATATGTTAATAATATATTTAGCTTTTATTTTATCCTATTAGTCCCACACTCTGATTTCTGGAATATATTTTCTGTTGTCTAACATTTTTTTGTTGATTTCTTTATGCTTGATATCCTTTAAAAGAACTCAATTGCAATTCAGAAAGTATTATCCATTTCAAGCTTTATTTCTCAAATCTTTTAAATGCTTTGTTGGAATAACAAAATTCTCCAACACCAAAGCAGGGAACTTTTCATCTTGTCTGCATTCTACACCAAGCATCTATCATGTCCCTAACACAGAGCTGATTTCATTTCCACAAGTGATGTGTCAACAGTTATTAAATTATGAGTGTTCCCAGCATTTATCCTAATTCTGGCCACTACAGAAGAGTCTGGCTTGAAATCTTCAGTCTCCTGACAGCTGGATTGGGCTCAGTTCTCTCAGGGTTTGTTACACAGAACCAGGAAGAAAGCTAGAGGCAGAAAAACACTGGAAGAATACAGGCTATGGCTGAGAAAACTCTTTAAACAAGGAAAAGGAGGGGTTTTTTTTTCTTTTTTTTTCCCTCCTCCCGAACTTCCCTCAGAACAGGAGATTTTAAGAACAATTTAGAATGAAAGACATATGAAAGAGTTGCAATGAATAAAGGAAATGAATGGGAAAGTTTAAATTTTTTCTAAAATATTACTACACTGTATATATCTCTCTTCAGGCTATTTGAAAAGCAAAAATAAATTTTGTTATTTTAAGATTGTTTTGTGGCTGGATGTATTCATTTTAACCTTGATACCAGTTATTCTAGGCACTATATGAATTTATATAATTGTTTTTCATATATATGCTGAATAAGTTTAATTTCATGATGGTTTAATACCTTCATTGTGTTGAGTCATGACAAGAATCTGAATACCCACTGTGTGAGATTACAGAAGTAAATTTAAGAGCTTGAACTGAATGTAGGCTAACCCCAGGGTATACAATGGAGATGTTTGAGAGTTTTTCCTTAACTCAAAGAAAAAATTGGTTTATCTTTGGCATGAGTGAGTGAGTAAAGTCATCCAGTCATGTCCAACTCTGTGACCCTATGGGCTATAGCTCGCCAAGCTCCTCTGTCCATGGGATTTTCCAGGCAAGAATACTGAAGTGGGTTGTCATTTCCTTCTCCAGGGGTTCTTCTGGACCAAACCAAGTTTGATCTGGATCAAACTCAGATCTCTCACATTGCAGGCAGACTCTTTACCACCTGAGCTACCAGGCATGCTTCTCCTGAAAGTGTACAAGATGCTTCTAACTAATTTTTCCCACAGATTTTTACATGTGTATTAGTCACTTTGCTGCTTCATAGATTAAAAAAAATAAAAATCTTAGCAGTGTAAAGCATAGCATTTATTTCTCATTCACCAGACTGTTGTTCATTGCAATTCATCTGACCCAGGCTGATGTCATTTGGACTTGACTCTAAGGGGAAGCTGGATCCAGGTTTGTTTTACATGCCTCTCATGGTCACTGGGGAGACTTCCCTGGTGGCTCAGATGGTAAAAGCCTCTGCCTACAATGCAGGGTTCAATCCATGGGTTGGGAAGGTCCCCTGGAGAAGGAAATGGCAAACCACTCGTTTTCTTGCCTGGACAGAGGAGCCTGGCAGGTTACAGTCCATGGGGTCGTAAAGACACGACTGACTGACTTCACTTCACTTCATGGTCATTGGATCAGCAGCTCTCCAAAGAATGTTCATCTCTGGGTGAAAGTGGGAGCTCAAGTAAATAAGTCCAGTTGTGCAAGCTCATGTCAAGTCTTTGTTTGCATCATGTCCACTAAAATCCCACTGGTGAAAGCAATCTGTTTCCCAAGCACCAGATCAAGGACTAGGGTTAAATATTCCACCTGGCATGAAACCAGGTTACTAACACAGGGAGATAGAGAACTGAGATTAATAACTCAACTTATACCTACTGATAATTTTCTTATAATATACATATCAATTTTATATTAAACTACATATATGGACATGAGTTTGAGTGAACTCCAGGAGTTGGTGATGGACAGGGAGGCCTGGCATGCTGCAATTCATAGGGTTGCAAAGAGTCAGACACAACTGAGAGACTGAACTGATTGACTGACATATACATATTTCCTTCTCTGGGGGCTCAGATGGTAAAGAATCTGCCTGCAGTGAGAGAGATGCAGGTTCGATCCCTGGGGCAGGAAGACCTACTGGAGAAGGGAATATTCTTGCCCAGAGAATCCCATGGACAGGGGAGCCTGACAGGCTACAGTCCACAGGGTCTCAAAGAGTCAGACACGACTGAGCAACTAACACATCCATTTTCACTTTTCATACATATATTACTAAAGCCTTTCTTAATATACTCATAGGATTCAGTGTAATTTCGTTATCATATTGTCTGATCTTGTGAAAAATATAGTCAAAGACTGCATTGGCTTGTTTCATTTCTTTAAACCATAACCTCTATGTAGACAAAAACTTGCTGGCACAACAGACTCAGAACAAAGTAATATCCAGGCAACCTACAGACACTGTAGTCACTTGAAAATCTTGGATGCAGAAGCAAAAAAGTTATAGACAATCTCCCCTACCCATGCCATACTCATGCAGATGCGTGCACCACTAACTGTGGACTCTGCCAGGCCACCCTTCTGAAGTGAACATGATGTATTTGGGCACTGGAGAAGATACTATTAAAAAAATATCTGTAATAGCAAATTTAAACCCCATGATGGAGAGGCTGATAAACCAGGAAAATCACAGCTTGATTTAGAAAGCAGCAGGGAGCTAGCAGTGAGTCTTAAAGAGAAAGATTGAATAGCTGGTACAATAGAAAAGGAAGATTGCTTTTGCTGAAGACCATTTTCAAAACTCCACAGAAACACGACTGTGCCGCCAACCAGATGAAGGACTTCAGGAAGAAGCCATACTAAGGCTAGAGGAAATTGTAAATCTCTCCAGTTAAAAGACGTAAATGAATATTAAGGTAGATATGGCCATTATAAACAAATAGGGATGTTTTCATTATCAGAAAAGTTCAGCCTTTATCTTAATGGCATCAAATATCAGAACCAAATAGAGTCCCTTTTGCTTAAGAGCAGATCAGAGAAGAAACACCAGCCTGCACAGCACTAGCTCCCCCATCTGTGGTCACAGGAGTAAATGCTGCCTCCCATTTTTTACTGCTATAAAAGAAATGGGATTTCAATTCTTCTGTGGAACCTTGAGCTATTCATTTATTGACTCTCTACTGCAGGCATCAGCAACTTATAATTGATTTAAAGCTACATAAATATATTAATATGTCTACCCTCTTTAGAATTTTTTTAATTTTACAAAAAGGCATTAAGCTCTTAAAAAAAAAAAAAAGAGGTGTCATCTCATTTCAGAATACAGTAGTTATTATTTTCATCCTGCTTCACCCTAATCAGTCTCATTATACTGGCATTTTTAATGGATGAAATTTTCCCATTGAGCTCTTGGGAGAACTCCATGTGATCATAGGCTAATCACTGCTGCTACTGTCTCAGTCTTTCTCAGTCTGCTTTCCATAGTGCAGACTGCAATGAGAGAACTGTTGGGAAGGGGAGCAATTGATTTTTTTAACCCAATGATGATATCCCAAAATAAAAAGGTACCGTTTTTAAGGGGATTTCAAATTCATGAAGAGGTCATTCATTGCTCTTTCACTGACAATTTATAGATGACTAACTCATTTCAAAGAGAGGCTCAGTTCCCAGAAGGTCATCCTTCAGCATAATCATGAGAATTTTTTTCCCTTTTTGCCTGCATCAATTGTAGCACTTGGAAATGGCACAGAGGATAACTCTGCTCAGCCAAAACTCACATCACATTATAAAGTATATCCAAACTCATTTTAGAGTGAGCTAGCTTATACCATGCAAACTCTTCAATCTTTAGATCAAGATAGAAGTCTTGCCAATTACAGTATATGAAGAGAAGACTCTGGACTTCCTTATGGATAATAAAGGTTCTCCTTGAACTGAACTTTTCCCATCAAGAATATTCCAGAAGCACCATCCGAAAATCACCTAAATTTTTGCATATTAAAATTGTTCTTGATATCCTGAGTATGTGATTTCTGAACAGAGATCCTAAGGAGGATAAGATATTTCCAATGATATTCCAAATGTAGCCAAGGTAGAAGTCATTTCACAACTGAAATAGATAAGATATAAGATATATGCTGGATATTTTGTGGCTCAATATGAGAATAGGAAATTAGGATTCATGCTTATTTATGTGCATTACTAAACTGTGAGAAAACCATTCATTTATATACTCTGACAAGTGATTGCCAGTAACTGTGTTTATGTTTAACTTGGTGTTTATGTTCATCCTTGTACATTAGTTCCATAAACAGCCAGGCATGAAGTGGAAATTAAAACAGCATGGACTTTGGAGTCAGAGAATCAATTGTGGGTTTACCTCCCAGTACTTAGCAAATGACTTAACCTCACCAAGCATCAGGTTAATCATCTATAAAATATTAGGAGATCATGTACACAAAGTGCCTGACATACAAAAGTCACTCAAGATAATAAGCTCTAGAATAATGAGGATTTAATAATGCTTGTGCATCCTCTGAAAACCTCCCTTAAAATCTCTTTCTAAAGAAACAAAAACTTTTTTAAAACAAACAAAACGCTTTTACAGATATAAGGCATGGGATCTATGATGGCAAATAGCCTTTAGACAATTCCCAAATTCTTTTGGCTACAGTTAACAAAATTCATTCTACAAATGTTTCAGTCTGTGATGGGCCAAGCTTTATTCTATAACTCATTTGGATAAATACTAAATTGGAATGATTAGAATAAGAGAGAGATGGAGAGAGACTGTCATATTGGCCTCTCGAATTCCTATTTGCATTCCCTGTGGTGCGTGGTTTAGGGCAAGAATCAGGAGATCCAACCACTCAGCTAATAATCCTGGTGGATGCTGAAAAGGCCACGCACTTGTCACAACTGATAACCTACTCCCCTGACAACAACTAGTCTGAGGACACCACGGTGTTCTTTTTCATAGCTGAAAGACAAATGATTATTGGCAGTTCCTAATGTATAGATCAGTAATAGCCTTGTGCTGAATTTAGTTTCCTGGGTGCAGGTGATCATGTGATACAAAAGAGAAGCCAGCTTTTTTTTATGTTTCCAGCATAAGGGCAAACCTTAAACACCGAAATACTCAACAGGTAAATAATTCTTTGTTTTCTTTTCATTATCTCATTTTCTTAGTTCCTAATATTCCTTTTCTTCTGTTTCCAGTCCCTAGATTGCAGAAAACTTCTTTAGTGAAATCCCACTGGTTATTTTCTATATACTAATCCCCCTATAATATAAATTAATTCCTTTCCTCTCAAAAAAACTTCAGTTTAGTTCAGTTCAGTCACTCAGTCGTGTCTGACTCTTTGCAACCCCATGAATCACAGCACGCCAGGCCACCCTGTCCATCACCAACTCCCGAAGTTCACTCTAATTCATGTCCATCAAGTCAGTGACGCCATCCAGCCATCTCAATCTCTGTCGTCCCCTTCTTCTCCTGCTCAGAAACCCTCCTAGCAACAGAGTCTTTTCCAATGAGTCATCTTCGCATGAGGTAGCCAAAGTATTGGAGTTTCAGCTTTAGCATCGGTCCTTCCAAAGAACACCCAGGACTGATTTCCTTTAGAATGGACTGGGNTATACAGTGGAAGTGAGAAATAGACTTAAGGAAATAGATCTGATAGATAGAGTGCCTGATGAACTATGGACAGAGGTTCGTGACATTGTACAGGAAACAGGGATCAAGACCATCCCCATGGAAAAGAAATGCAAAAAAGCAAAATGGCTATCTGGGGAGGCCTTACAAAAAAAATTACCAGCAGTATATTAGTTTTACAACAATCAGGGTAAAATAATTTACACTAATGTGTGATAGACAATCCCATAATCATGAAAGTTATACATATTTTTACAAGAGGATGACTATGCCAAAATTAATGCCTATTTAGTAAAGCATAGGACAATGCTAGGTACCTCCCAAGCAGTGCTAGTGGTAAAGAACCCATCTGCCAAGGCAGGAGACATAAAAGACATGGGTTTGATCCCTGGGTCTGGAAGATCCCCTGGAGGAGGGCATGGCAACCCACTCCAGTGTTCTTGCTTGGAGAATCCCATGGATAGAGGAGCCTGATGGGCTACAGTCCAAAGGGCCACAAAGAGTTGTACACAACTGAAGCAACTTACCATGCACTTCAGGACAATGTTACAAGGTGTCAAATCAACATAGGACTTTCTTTTAATTGGGGGAACAAGAAAAGAATACTTAAGTTTTATATAGATGAACTCACAGGGTCTGCTTCTGTAAACTGACTTTTTTTTNAGAGTTGTACACAACTGAAGCAACTTACCATGCACTTCAGGACAATGTTACAAGGTGTCAAATCAACATAGGACTTTCTTTTAATTGGGGGAACAAGAAAAGAATACTTAAGTTTTATATAGATGAACTCACAGGGTCTGCTTCTGTAAACTGACTTTTTTTTCCAGATGTTCTAGATTTTTTCCCTCCCCATATTCTACCACCACAGTTTCCTTACCAACTCCACATAAATTTTTATTCATTTTTACCCATAAAGCTTCTTATAACAGTAGGGTCTTCAGCAACAGAGACAAAGTAGTTGCTGTGGGAGAGTGCATAGTTGGGCTCCTAGGTGTTATTAGTTAAAGGTGAGCACACTTTCCATCTGAATATTGATTTAAAATAACTACATTTCTACTACTGTATAAAATACTGACCCAAAGATAGAAACATGCCATTTAATATTGTTATCATCTACAAAACAAAGCTGGACATGTATAAAACTTGAAATATCTCAGGGTATAGGCAAAAAAAGATAGTTCTGCAAACCTTAATATGTATATGACAGAATTGATAACCTACAAGAAGCTTCTTCTTCCCATGGAACTAGAAAGGGTTCACGGGGTCCATGCACTGCCATGCAGACAACTGCCAAGAGCTGTCTCCACAATCCCAGTACAAAGGTGAAAGTTTGAGCTCCAGGGGGTTAAATGTCACATCCAGAGGGAAACAGAGATGAGAACAGCATCCAAGTTCCTGATTCACATAGTACTCTTCACTCCAGCCATTCCTCGGCTACCTTCAAAAAATCTCAGCTTTCAGCCTACACATTCCTGATACCAGAAAACACAGATGTACACAAAAGCACATTTTAAATTGTGAGAATTTAGATTTGTTTTTGTTTATTTGACTCTCCAACGTGGGTTCTTAGTAGTTCTCATTTCAAATCTGGTAATAAAGAGAGCTTCATCTTCTCTGAGTGAGCCAATTTTGAAATTTGGCTGATTCTTGCTACCAACAATGCATCTGGGATGAACTTAAAATTTTGAACCCACTCTGCCACACACTATGTGATGACTTTGTGCAAATAACTTAACTTTCCTCAGATACAATTTTCTATTCTACAGAATGGGAATAATAACACTAATGTGATAAAGTTGCCTTATGACTTCACATCTCTCATGGATTACTGCAACAGCGTTAACACCTGATCTCCTGACTTCATCCCAGCCCACCTTTCCTCTTCCATCAGCAGAGCAGCTAGAGTGGTAAAACACAAGTTCACAAGTCATTCTTCTACTTATCTCTCCCCTTCCCAGTGCCTTCTTAACTCTTTTGGAGTAGAAGTCAAAGTTAATGATTGGCTTACATTATCTGTACCTCCTCATTGCTGCTCTGACCTCACCAGCCACCACTCTCATACTGGATCAGTTGCGACAGCAACTTGACCTCTTTACTGCTCTTCAGTAAATATAACTGTAAACTCTTCAAACATAGTGGAAACATTCCCACCTCAGAGCCTTGGCACTTGCTGTTTCTCTGTTTGGAAATTCTTTAAGTACTCATATGAATCACTCCCTCACCTCCTTTTAGATCTTTATTCAAAAGTAATCTTCTCAAAGGGTTTACCCCAGTTCCCTCATCTAAAATTATTAACCAATCTCCTCCATAATACTTCTTTTCTGCTGTTTTATTTTTCTCTTTAGTAGCAACTAACATATCCTACATTTACTTACTTCTGTGTTTTATTGTCTGTCTCTCTCACTAAAATATAAGCTCAACATTAGCATTTTATTCTCCACTCCTCTGAACCAGAGTTTATTCATCTATTCCCCAGTATAGTCCTACAGCAATGTCAGCACATAGTAAGAATTTAATTAATGGGCACTGAATTGATGATTGACTCTTTTAGAAAGTTTCAAAATTATGACCACTGAAGCATGAACAAGAAGTGGTGGGAGGGGAGGAAAATGTGGGGAAAGGAACGAAGAGAAGCATGTCAGAGATGCTTAGAGTACAGTGATATGGAAAAAGAGAACCAAGCAGCATGAGAAAACAGAAAGGAATCAGGGTCACATGATTGAAAAACCTAGGAAAGAAACAAAAGGAAGCATAAGAAGGAAGGGTTGTTCTTCACCATTCAAACAATATTCACAAGATTTAGTTACAGTTTTATCGAAAGCCAGGGCAGCACTTTCCTCAAAACCATGGGAATAATCGTTTATTCTATGAATAACCAGTTCAGCCATGTCCCCCAAGTGGTTCTTGACTTGGAAAGAACACACCGCTACCACTGGGAAAGCCTGTTAACAATTCCTAGGAAGTAAATATAGAACCTGGGTAATAAAATAAAATCTAACCTTTTTTTCCGGCACGCTGACTTCAGTTTCACTTCTTCTAAGGGGCAGGCAGAGGTCTCACACCAGGCACCTCGGTCTCGAATTCCTATCGGGAAATGACTGACACCCCAGCTTAGGGCCGCGACTGGAAGCAGCACACAACGCTCGATTCAAGATGGCAGCTGATGGGCGGCGTGCAGAGACGCCACGTGGAATCTTCTTTATATGCTCTCTGGTGTGAGCTGCACAGCTGTGCCTGCCTTCCCAGGGACTGTGCCCCTCCCTACCGACGAGATTCCTGTAAAGCAGCCCCATCTTCGGCCTGTCGGAGGAAGCCTGTTCCCTAGGGTGCATGCTTGCACTTCTCCATTATCTGATGAAAGAAAGAAAAAAAAAAAAACTTTACTTTTCATCTAAACTGAACTTTGTCTATTCTGTTGGCTCCAAGGACACTGGGTCTTTGTTAGGGCACAATTGGAAAGGGTCAGTAACACAGTAGCTCTTGGATGCCATTAACAGATTAATGGCAACTGTTCTTCATCACTACCTATTTTCTTGGGAACCTGGTCTGAACACATATGTGATGCCAAGCATCAAGACAATCATTCTAGGGCATGGTCATAATCTGGAATGTCATACTCCTTCACATACACATATTCACACACAGACAAGCACACCTCCTTACCACACAATTGATTCCTAGGCTTGTTGGAATGCAAGGACCACAAAATTCTATAATTTTCTTTTTCAGATCCTAATCAGTGGAATCATTTGGAGCAAAAGGAAAGTTCCAACATCCATGCACCAGAGCCTCTCTAGGACTTCAGGAAGAATCTTTCCTTTCTGGTTCAGACTCTACTATGAGTGCCACTTTGGCCTCATGGGAGTCTTTTCTCTAGCACCCCAGGCTTGCAAGAGCTAATTAGAATGTCAGATAAGGTTAGTGTTGAGATGGCTTTCAAGATCTGTGTTGAGGAAAACAGCATTCACTTTGCAAGCTTCTTGAAAATTTTATTTAGCTAGAGCTTCTTCATCCCAAGGATTTAAAGCAAGATGGAAACTGTAGCTCATGAATCAAAACAACTCTCCAGAGCTAAAAGCTAGCTGTATTTGCATAACAATTTGCCAGATCCAAATAGCAGGGCAAGGTTAGGTAAAATAAATTGCCAAGGTCACAGTTCTCTGGAAGTGTTATTGAAATTCAGAACTCCTGATGCCAGGTGCTTGTTCTGCCCCACGGATGTCTCGCCTACTCTCCTCATAAATGATGAATGCATGCTAAGTCGCTTCAGTTGTGTCTCTTTGCAACCCCATGGACTATAGCCCACCAGGCTCCTTTGTCTGTGAGATTCTCCAGGCAAAAATACTGAAGTGGGTTGCTATGCCCTCCTCCAGGGGATCTTCCCCACCCAGGAACTGAACCCAGGTCTCCTGCACCGCAATAGATTCTTTACCATCTGAGCCACCCGGGAAGCCCCTTTATAAATGATACTGTGGCATGAAATAAAATAAATCTACTGTGTGTATGGAAACCAGTGCGCTACCCTTAACCTGCTCCTTCCAACTCCAGATTGGTCAGGTCATGGAGGAAAAGGTCAAATCGTAATCCATTGACCTCCTTGTATTCAATACCACGCAAATGAGAGTGCTTACTAGTAGCAATAATCTGAAGGACTCTTGGTCTAAACCAGAATCTGCCGTTGAGTGTGCTTTCAAAGTATTGATATTTTAAATTTCTTGGTCACATAATTGCTTCAAATTTTGTTATAATTCTGGGAAACCCAAAACATTGGGATCCTCCAAAAAAAAAAAAAAAAAAAAAAGTCAAACGTCCACGTGCCAAAAAGCAGGAAGCTGAGGAGATTAAACGTATATATATGTGGTTCTTGCTTTAATACCTTTAGCTAGAAAAACCTTTAAAAAGACATCGAAGAGGAGCTTCTTAAAGTCACTGCCTCTTTCAGCCTGTCCCAGGGAACCACTGGATTTCAGATTCCTCAGGCGCAACTCCGAATTCAGAATTCGTCTCAGGGCGCAAGGAATATAGCCAACTACGACTCCTGGCCTTGGAGGGGCGAGAACTTGTCAGGGGCGCGGGAAGGGCTACCCGCGACTCTCAACCATCAGCGGGCGTTTAGCGCAGCCAAGCGACAGGCCGGCGCCTGGCTCAGCAACTGGGAGGCGCCGGCTGAGGCGGGGAGAACTTTGCGCTCCGAGCAGAACCACCCTTTGCTGGCCAGTCGCGTCGCTCCTCTGAGGAAGCCGGCGGCGGCGGCGACTGGGCGGAAAGAGGACGAAAGAAAGAAAGGGAGGAAGTAGCGAGGGAAGAAGGAAAATGAAGCCAGCTCTGGGGGAACCCGCGACAGGGCGGCCGACGGCGGAGCTAGGAGGATTTGGCTGCTTTCTCGCACCCCAGGTGTGAACCCCTTTCTGCGCGAGGCCAAGGAAATAAGTGGGTCTCGTCTGGGCGGAAAAAGAAGAGTCAAGAATCCAAGTGAGCTTCTTGCCTCCTCGCTCACCGTTGCCCCCTAGAAATCCCCTCGGCTTCTCAGCCCAGCCTCCCCGCGGGACCGGACGCAGTGCCCGAACCGCCCTGCGGATGGGGCGGGCAGGGAACGGGCGCCCAAGCCGCGGGTGACCAGCGCCGCCCGCCCCGCTCCGCGCAGGGACCGGGCGGGCAGAGGATGCGAGGCGGAGGGACTCGGGAGCGGGTTCTGAGACTGCCGAGCGCGCGCTAGCCTCCCACTTGGATGGCCCAGGGTCCGCTCCAGCTCCTGGGACCGCTTTGCCAAGCCGAGTGAGCGGCGCGCGGGACCTGGGGGCGGAGACCTTAGGCGGCGGCTGCTGCAGCGGGGTGAGCCGGGCGCAGGAGGGGGCGCGCTTTCTCCCTGCGGGTCTCAGTAATGAGGAGACTGAGTTTGTGGTGGCTGCTGAGCAGGGTCTGTCTGCTGCTGCCGCCGCCCTGCGCACTGGTGCTGGCCGGGGTGCCTGGCTCCTCCTCGCACCCGCAGCCCTGCCAGATCCTCAAGCGCATCGGACACGCGGTGAGGGTGGGCGCGGTGCACTTGCAGCCCTGGACCACGGCCCCCCGCGCGGCCAGCCGCACCCCTTACGGCAGCCGGACAGGCGCCCCGCGAGATGAACCTGAGCCAGGGACTTGGCTGCCCCCGGCGCCCTCGCCAGGCGCACGCTGGTTGGGGAGCGCCCTGCATGGCCGGGGGCCGCCGGGCGCACGGAAGCCGGGGGAGGGCGCCAGGGCCGAGACCCTTTGGCCTCGGGACGCCCTCCTCTTCGCCGTGGACAACCTGAACCGAGTAGAAGGACTGCTGCCCTACAACCTGTCTTTGGAAGTAGTGATGGCCATCGAGGCGGGCCTGGGCGATCTGCCGCTCTTGCCCTTCTCCTCCCCTAGCTCGCCGTGGAGCAGTGACCCTTTCTCCTTTCTGCAGAGCGTGTGCCACACCGTGGTGGTGCAAGGGGTATCGGCGCTGCTCGCCTTCCCTCAGAGCCTGGGGGAGATGATGGAGCTCGACTTGGTCAGCTCCGTCCTGCACATTCCAGTTATCAGCATCGTGCGCTACGAGTTTCCACGGGAGAGTCAGGTGAGAGGAGTCTGACGCTTGGAGTGGAGATGGACGCCACTAGGGGCCGGGACAGTAGCGGGGGCTGGGGTGGGGAGGATGGGTGGTGGGCGGAGAGGGAAAACCCGGGTGAAGTCCTTAGGGACGTGGGGTTTTACAACTTTGATATTGTTTGAGGATCGGACCATATCCGTAGGTTATAGGTAGGAGGATCTCAGTAGAAGTAAAATAAAACATATTAAAACTCAGATGGAAATAAAATGAGAGGTAAAGGTAGCAAGATGGAAGGAAGAAAGTGGGAAAATAAGCGAAAAAGTCTTCGTTTTGACCAACTGGGAGAAACCTAGTGGTTACCCGATGGAAGTTGAAGTCCCAAGTTCAGGAGCGTAGAGAGCTATCGAGGTTCTAATGACTAGCGCGGGGGATGAGCATAGAGGAGCCCCTGCCAGTCTTTCAGTCCCCAGAGGAATTCTGAAAGCAACTGTCAGAAAGAGCACCTGCCCTCTCTGACTTTGGACGACGTCCCTGAGCTTTAGGCTATGGTGTAAAGAAAACACCTCCCTCTGAATTCCTGTGCGTAAACGTGAAATCTGCAATTAGTACAGAAGCAGTAGGTAGTCTGGTAATTAGTCTTGGATATTGAAAGGCATTAAAAACATAATCTGATACCGGAAAAATGGATGGGAGGACTCATTTGGGACTGTGTCTTTGTCCCTACCCTCTCTCTATGTGATGTGGGTTCAGAAACTGGCTATATTTAGTTGTGTTCTCAGCCCATTTCTGCACCAATAGTCTAGAAATAAAGAAGAATAATGATTTCGTTTCCTATGGGTTAAATGTGTGTGTGTGGTTTCAATAGAGGAAGCTATTTGTGAACTTAACTGTTGACAATTAATAATAAGATAAATATATTTTTTAAAGGCAGGATCCTCTTAGCAATGGGGGCTTTCTGCGTTTTGTGCATTATTTTGTAGTAAGATATTAAGCATTACTAAGCATTGCACAAAGTATTTATGAAACAAATAGGTAATTGTCTTTGGTCCCATTTTAAAGACTGAGAAACTGAGGAAAGTTCAGAGGCTGGATCCACATTGGTTGGTATATTAGTAAAAGAGTCCAGATTTGGGAGACTTTCTCTCTATATCATTTTCATTCTGTTACTGTAGCTGGAAAAAATATTTCGAATCTCTCTTCTTCCACTTTGATATATATACAGAGATAAGAAATAAAATAAGAGCAAATACATATGAAAAGTTTGATCAACTCTATGCATAATATATGAAGAGAGTACTAAAGGTTTCTTTTTCTAGAAAAATGAATCTTAACATTTTTAATCTTAGGAAAGGTGGGTTCAGGCTGCTTTCTGCAGTTGCCCAGAAGATTCCTATTTAATGCTGAACTGTAGAGATTTGATCTGCAGAGTACAGACCAATTAACTTTAAGCTAAAATATTTCTGTCACCTGAATCTGAATGACTATAGGCGGCAGATGGGAACGCTTGGAAAACACAGATGCACAATGCTGCCAATAGCCAGAGTGTTATAAACATGAAATTGCATCCATAGGGGTGTATCATTATTAATATATATGCAGAATCAGACATAACAAATGCAAGAGTCAGCAGAACTTGCTTCTCATCATTGCTTCCTTATTACCTAATACTTCATACATGCTAACAGTGTTGTTCACAGTCTCCAGACTCCTTTCTATTTGTAGATTGTTTGCCAAGAGTCTTAAACAGCAAGAATTTCCCCCAAATTAGTGTTCCTTAGTTAGAAGTGAAATTGTCTCTGCTCCTTGATGAATTTTTGTAGTATGCAGCACCCTTCAATAAGGAGACCAGAGAAACTGTGAAGTAGCATCTAGAATCAGTAAATTTCAAAGCTTTAGGAGCATTGGAGAGCAGAGAGTCCTCCAGGGACAACCCTTGCAAGCTGACAATAAAATAAATACTGTGTCAAGCACATTTGCTTCTGTATTTCAATTCAGAAGTGTATTTAAAATCACTGCTGTCATTGTTACTTTCATGGTACACATCTTGAAAGGGGGAATTATTGGTTTTGACTCAAATCTAGTTTGGCCAACTGAGGACATTTTCTTTCATTTATCTTTGTATTTTAACTTCAAACATATCTAACCTGTCTTACTTGTAGTATATAATTTAAGTGTCTTTCTATAATGTTCTATATTAAAAATGTCCAGTTCAATGCCAAGTCACAGTAATATGTAATTTTAGGATATGACCATCATCTGCTTTCAGCAAAAATAAAAACTGATCTTTCTCTGGCTTCTCTTGAAAAGTGGAATTTTATCTAATACAATGATGGGATTTTTGTTAAAACTTTCTAAATATAAAAGCATGCTGAAGTCATTTTACACATTAAATAAATTTGGCTTAAATTAGCCACTGTCCTTATTAGAGTCTCCTGCCCAGTGACCTAGTTTATTGACTGTGCCAGTGCCTAAATAAAGGATTCTAGAAGAGGGTGGACTTGTCCACACAATCATACAAATCAAAATTGCTTTCAGAGCAGGAGCAGCAACATGTTTTCTCCCACTTTCTTTTGGGCTACTAATATTTTTATATGAAACCTAGTTAATAAATAATGGTTTGGATCACATCCTACCACAACTCCTGAATGGAGATACCACTGAAATGATCACCCCCTGAGAATAGTCATTTATTTCAATATACTATTCATTCAGAACATAAACACATAGGTCCATCAGCTTGAATGGAACAAACTTCCTTCAAGCATGGAAATCCGTTAAAAATAAGATTGTTAGCTACACCGCTTTGGAAATCATATGTGTAATATCAGTACATAGTAAAAGCTTAATACAATATTACACATAGGATAAGGTCAAAGCATTCTTCCATCCCCCAAATTCTGACTTTATTACACCCAAATCTCCACTGGGGGCCAACCAGATTCTGTTCCTATGACCTTTGAATAATGATGCTGCACATGGATCCAGTTACATTTAATTTACTTTAAGTAACTGTAAGTTCCTACAGTTCTTTCTTTCTCTTCATACCTCCTACTACTTTTTCTTCAGAGTTTTGTATAGTTTCTCCAAAGTTAACACCTTAAAATTTACTTGCTGAGGTAGTGACAGAGACACATTTCTTTCTAAAATGTATCTCATGTTAATTCCATATTGGTTTAATTTAGGCAGAATTAATGGACTAATATAATTGGCTTAGATTCAAACCCATGCAATTAAAAAGAGACTACACTGCTATTTTCATCTCTCATTGAATGTACCATCCACAACGTGTATCATGAACTATAGATGAAGTCGCTCAGTTGTGTCCGACTCTTTGCGACCCCGTGGACTGTAACCTACTAGGCTTCTCCGTCCATGGGATTCTCCAGGCAAGAATACTGGAGTGGATTGCCATTTCCTTCTCCAGGGGATCTTCCCAACCCAGGGATCGAACCAAGGTCTCCCGCATTAGAGGCAGATGCTTTAACCTCTGAGCCACCAGGGAAGCAATCATGAACTATATATGACAACTAATTAATATATGTTTATTCCCATGGGAATGTAAGTGTTTTGGATGGTCCATTTTTATAATACAGGGATAAGTACTGAATTCTGTTTATTAGGATTTGACTAGCATGGTGCCACTTTTGTATGGTACAGGGGAAAAAGCAATGATATCACAACATAACTTACCTGCCTTGTGAGGGGACAAGTGAAGGACATTTCTTTTTAAAACATCTGCTCTCCATTGTGGTAGTTTTCCTTGACTTTCTGCACATAGGCACTGTCCTCTCTCTTGGGAGAAACATATTCTTCTACAATTCATGATGAATGGCTGATAGTAGCACCTAATTATTGCTAACTTGAAGATAAACGATTTCAAATTAAACGTCAAGTGATGCAAAACTTTTCTTAGCAGTATAGACTCCTCTTGAAAAATTAACTTAGTACTAATTTGGAAGTTTTTATTTTTTAATCTGGCAAATTTTTATAGCACTTATTTTTCTAGATAAATAGAGCAGAAGACACTAGCAAACACCATTCATTGGGGAGTTAATCTGTCTTGCCCCCTTTCCTTTGTGACTGCCATAGAAGAGTCTATAGAGAATCTTGGGTCTTGACCTCCTTGGCTGTTACATCTTGGGGTGAACTTACAATTGAATCAACTGAAGACCAATTTTGGTGTCTAATTCCTTCCTGTTTTATCTTCTGGTGTGGCAGAAGTCACCTTGGATTTTGTGCAATTAGATTGTGTTTCATGAATAGCAAGTAGCAAGTCTTAGTCACTCAGTCATGTCCTATTCTTTCCAACTCCATGGACTGTAGCCCACCAGGCTCCTTGTCCATGGAATTCTCCAGACATGAATATTGGAGTGGGTAGCCATTCCCTTCTCCAGCGGATCTTTCCAATCCAGGGATCAAACCCAGGTCTTCTGCATTACGGGCAGATTCTTTACCATCTGCGCCAACACTCATTAACCAATCATTTTGGTTAAATGAGCACAGTTATTGGAAGGTATATTAAATAGTACTCAGAAGACTCAGTCTACCCCTGCCTCTTACTGGCCATGGAATTTTAGGGAGGTGCCTCTGGTCTCTGAGCATCTAGGCTTGTCAGTCAAAAGAAGGTTGACTTTACCAATCAGACAGAGTTGTTGTGTGAATCAAATAAAGAAAGTGATGCACTGTGAAAAAATTTATAGTGTTAGCTAAATAACCAGTAGAGAGGTGTGAGTTTTGATCTGATAAGAATCATCTCAGTCCTAATTCACCACTAATTCTCCAGTACTTGTTATTAATCAAAATAAGATTTGATTCACAGTGTAATGTGTCTTCATCTTCCACCTTACTCTATACCCACTTCCTCATTTTATTTCTCTTAAAAATAAGTGGGTTTAGCACCCACCTCCTGCCAAACAACTGAGTTCCTGAATAGTTTACCCCCTTGCCTGGGATTAGAAGACATGCCAAAGGTACCGTTGCTATACCAATGGCAAATTTTTATAAACGCACATCATCAGTGCAGTTTCTAGAGCCTTAGTTAGTACCATAGAAGCTTCAATAAGATGCCCAATAACATTTTTCAGAAATGTTGGCCTCTCATACATCTCCTATAGGAGAACTTATAGTAGATTGCTCATGAGACTAAGGCCACAGGGTCTAATCTCTCTACCCCAACTTCTCCTGCCACACCACTAGACACACAGTTTGACTCATCTGAAATTATTTTCCTGGGAAGTCTTTCTTGACAAAGCAGTGTGTTCCTTCATACTGGCACAAGCTCCTTATCTCATCTTGGATAGGCAACAGTTGCCAGACTAGCTGCTTTGAGTATCATTGCCCTAAGCAACACTGTGGAGCTCTCATAGCAAGGTATTACACACTTGAGTGGCACCACACAACGTAGAGATGACTTCTTTCTCTTTTCTCCTGCCTAGTCTAGCTGCTGCTACTCACAGACACAAAAGAGTGAAGAAACAGCACACTAAAACTGGGATGCAAAATCTCTAAAACTGGGCAGGAAGGAAGAACGAACATCTCAGCGTCTGTCACATTGCTTCTTGAGTCAATGCATGAATAACATACTAATGGAAATCTTTAAGCCACTCTTTCTTTCTCAGATCTTTCCTGTGGGGGATGGTGGGAAAGTATTGGAGAAAAGGTAAACAAGGAGTAAGCCAGGCACCTTCCCCTAAACCTATTACATCAGCTAGACTTGCAGCTCTCCAGAATATAAAAGCTTCAGACACTTTCAGGGGAGACAGTGTTTCTCCTCCATTGAGGGAGCAGGTTGATCATACTGACCTGGGCTGGTATTGTGTCGATTGCAGAAAACTGACCATGAGAAGCTAGTATCTGGTTGGCCAGGGACGGTCTGTCTGTAGAGATAAAACTTCAAGGATTCAAGTGGTAAAGAATTAAGCAGGATGACTTTTCTTTTAGTGAGGATAAATTATGCCTCATTGTTATTCATTTGAGACATAGATTTAGGGAAAAATCCAGTCATATATATTTACATAAAATTTGCACTTTCCAAGGCTCCTTCACAAATGTGCTCATAACATCCCTTTAACAGTCTTCTGAGAAAAATAACAATGTATAGACAACATGAAAGGACAGGACGAGCTATATATTACAGAAAATGAGAGGTCACCAAGAGGGAAAAATACTAAAACCTCCCTATTAATTTAGTATATTTGTCATCCTATAATCTGAGAATCCATCACTGCTTTTGAATTATTGCAAGAAAAAAGATAAAATAGAGTGACATCTACTTCTAGGTTTGATGGTTAAAAGTATATTTTACACTAACTATCCAGTATAGTTTAATTAAATGAATCATAATATAAGTTTACAATACAGTGCTATGTACCTTTTCAAAATGAAGATATATTTATTGACACAGAATAAAAAATGTATATGTTTTGTGTAAAGTGTGACCTTCTATAAAGTATAAAGTCTAGAACTTTATTAAAAACTTAAATGTGATTGTAAGTGAATGGTGGAAGTCCATATTTTCCCCTATGCATGCTTCTTTTTTTAAAAAAATAAGTATGTATTACCTGCACAATTAAAAATAAGAGAGGGACGTCCCCAGTGGTCCATGGCTGAGATTCCAGGCTCCCAATGTAAGGGGCATGGGTTCAATCCCTGATCGGGGAACTAAGATCCCACATGATGGTGTGGCCAAATAAATAAATAAAATTTTGTTTAAAAAGTTCTCATGCCACAACTAAAGATACCATGTACCACAACTGAGGCCTGGTACAGCCAAATTAATAAATATTTTTTTTAAAAAAATAATAATACTAATAAGAGAAAAAAGAGAAGTCTTCACATTTCCTCACCACTGCTTTCAATACTTCAATATGAAAATAAAGATTTCAGGAATAAATTAATTGTAAAATATGTTTAAATTTATCTTTTATGTTCATACTTTCAATTTTATCCTGACAATTATTTTGAGAAATGAGCAGTACAGTTAAGGTTTATTTTACAAATCAGACAATAATTACATATAAATGGAAGAAATGCAAGCTAGAGGTGAAGAGAATAGGTTTTTGAGATGCACAGACCTATGCTTGAATTTTAGCTCTACAGCTTTCTAGATATCATACCTTGAGAAACATGCCTGGTAGCTCCATGCCTCAATTTCTGATCCACAAAACATGACTGTCTCATAAAGTTACGATGAAGATTGTATATGGTAAAGTTTGCCTGTCATGTATGCAAAGTTCAAAGCATACCACAGTGTATTTTTATTCTAATGATCATTCTTTTAGCACATAGCGTTGGTGTAACTTAATAGAAAACTAAAATAATCAGAATGAGAGCTTAAATATTCTAGCTTGCTCTCTCCGGAGTACTTCTAAATGCATTTTCAGTATGCAGATGATATTTAAACTTACGAGATCTGATTCCAGTGGGCCAAGCTTAAGAAACAAACAGATGCTGCTGTTTTGAAACCCCATTTAGAGTTCCAACTCACTGAGGGGCACCCTCAGGTTAGGTATGTGTAAATTTGGTCATCAATGAGGTGAACGATGACCAGTTGCTGTTTTAGTATGGATTCTGAATGATTGGATCTTTGGAGCAGTTCCAGAGGTGAAAAATAAGGTTCTATCTCTATTTGTTGATATTAGTGAGGAATTCACAGGTCTTGCCTTACCTACTACCCTGATTTCTCACAGGCTCCCAGGAACTAAACTTAAGTAGAAGCATGACACAGTTGACAGTTTTGGCTTCTTGGGGGAGAGGGGGAGAAGAAGGTTTTTAGAAAGGGGAGAGTCTCAACTTGATGTGGATTTAAGGTTCACAAGTTTCCCTTTTTTCATGCAGCCTTTATATCCATACTAATGGATCTAACTTGTGGCATGTATTAGATCCAAGTTTAGGGACAGTAGCATTGTTACATGGGCTTCCCAGGTGGTGCTAGTTATAAAGAACCCACCTGCCAATGCAGAAGACATAATAGAAGAAGATTTAATCCCTGATCAGGAAGATTCCCTGGAGGAGGGCATGTAAACCCACTCTAATATTCTAGTCCTCAGAATCCCATGGACAGAGGAGCCTGGTGGGCTACAGTCCATGGGGTCGCACAAAATCAGACACGACTGAGTGACTAACACACACATACACACACAGCTCTGTTATATACTAAGGATTACAAAAGATATCCATAAAACAAACTCTGTGTTTGACTGAATCCTGACTGTATCAAAATCGTTTGATGCATTTACAGCTTTCAGGGACTTTTAAAATGTGCGTCACTTTTCCGATTACAAAAGTTATGCATATGTGCTACTGCCCTGTGGGTGTCCTGACATATCCTTGAGTAACATTTTTTTAATGTATTTTATTCTCTAAAGGATAGTGCTTTAGAATTTTTAGAAACACTTGGATACAAGTAAAGAAAGCCTTATTGTCACTCCAATTGTACACTGGAATCAAAGAACAGAAAAAAGAATTCACCTTTTTAAAAAAATTTTCTGAAAAGTCAGAGTTGACATGGCTTTCAAAGCATGGACATTCTGAGTTGGTGGAATTTCTGTATTAAAGGGTGGTATTTTCCTTTATATTCGAGCCTAGCTTTGTATTTTCAAGGCTCTGCAACTGCTGAGCCTGTACAGTTCCAAACAATGGCTTTGTCTGGATCTTTCAGTAGCATTCTTAGGAATGACTTAGACATAGGTTGTCACTACTTTCCCCTCAGTTAGGGGTGGTCGTTAGCTGAACTTTCAGTACCAAGGCTTTGGCTGCACAGAATCTGTTGTGTTTTTTTTCTATTGAAAGCCTCAACTCAAAGCCAAACAAAAGCTGAATGAATACTCTCCAGGTAAAAAATAAAAATTTTTATTTCCATAAACGAAGTTGGATGCTCAGCATGCCTTTATCTAATAGAATTACTATCTGGCTCAGTTGTGAAATTCTATTTGTTCAGTCCCAGCCAGAGGTACTTAAACAGGGATTCCATTTAACAAAAAATGTGCTTCCATGTGTTGTGAATTTAATAGGTTCAGATAGAGAGCTGTTATTGTTTTGATGCTATACGAGGAATTAATTTGAGTCATGTCATACAGTGTGTTATACACAGAAGGAAATGCTTCCATGTACACCTGAAAATGAATGGTAAATCCAAGCTTAAATTAAGCCAATGTACCTTCGCCTGGTTGAAAGTACAGGGCTCCATCTAGTGGTCCTTAGAGTATCAGTTCAGTTCAGTTCAGTTCAGTTCAGTTGCTCAGTCCTGTCCGACTCTTTGCGACCCCATGAACTGCAGCACGTCAGGCCTCCCTGTCAAGACGCCAGCCTCTCAAGGCAAGAAAAGGACTCCAAGAAGCTTTTAGTCCTTTTCCTGGTCTTTCGACCATAGAACATCTAGGTTAGTCCATCTAAGAAAAGATCTTTTGCCTTCTAAGAATTCCCAACAATCTCTGCTGTTCTGCCACCATAATTGCAGTCATCTACCTTAAAGTATACACACCTCACAGTGTGTATCCAGAGGAGGTGGGAGAAAAATGTGAATAACTTTAGAAATGTAGGATGGTTTAATTATTTTTAGTAGCTGTATTTACTTGGAGAAGGCAATGGCACCCCACTCCAGTACTCTTGCCTGGAAAATCCCATGGACGGGGGAGCCTGGTGGGCTGCAGTCCATGGGGTCGCTAAGAGTCGGACACGACTGAGTGACTTCACTTTGACTTTTCACTTTCATGCACTGGAGAGGGAAATGGCAACCCACTCCAGTGTTCTTGCCTGGAGAATCCCAGGGATAGGGGAGCCTGGTGGGCTCCCATCCCTGGGGTCGCACAGAGTCGGACACGACTGAAGTGACTTAGCATAGCATAGCATAGCTGTATTTACTATCACTTTGTTTTATAATGCAGCTTGAAAAGATGTAGCCATTTTATTGTGTTACTGCTGCTGCTGCTAAGTCGCTTCAGTCATGTCCGACTCTGTGCTACCCCATAGATGGCAGCCCACCAGGCTCCCCCATCCCTGGGATTCTCCAGGCAAGAACACCGGAGTGGGTTGCCATTTCCTTCTCCAATGCATGAAAGTGAAAAGTGAAAGTGAAGTCGTTCAGTTGTGTCTGACTCCTAGTGACCCCGTGGACTGCANGGGAGCCTGGTGGGCTCCCATCCCTGGGGTCGCACAGAGTCGGACACGACTGAAGTGACTTAGCATAGCATAGCATAGCTGTATTTACTATCACTTTGTTTTATAATGCAGCTTGAAAAGATGTAGCCATTTTATTGTGTTACTGCTGCTGCTGCTAAGTCGCTTCAGTCATGTCCGACTCTGTGCTACCCCATAGATGGCAGCCCACCAGGCTCCCCCATCCCTGGGATTCTCCAGGCAAGAACACTGGAGTGGGTTGCCATTTCCTTCTCCAATGCATGAAAGTGAAAAGTGAAAGTGAAGTCACTCGGTCGTGCCCAACTCTTAGCGACCCCATGGACTGCAGCCTTCCAGGCTCCTCCGTCCATGGGATTTTCCAGGCAAGAGTACTGGAGTGGGGTACCATTAGGCATATCATTTGTTCCTTTATTCTGATTATAAAAAAATTATGTTATTTGTGGATAGTTCTGAAAGTTAATAAAATGCCAAAGAATAAAATAAAAATTGCTCATAAACCCACAACCCAGCATTCTAGACATATGTTTGTGTTATAAAATTGGGATCATGTCATTTTATGAAATTGTTTAACATATATTATAAACCTCTTCCCATATCATTAATGTTTTTTCTATTTTTTAATGGCTTGATAGTTTGCCTTTGAATGGTCTGTTTCCCGATTTGTTTAACCAGCCCCTGTTATTTGGACTAAGTTTTTACCATGAAAGGACAAATGACACCACTACTAATGGGACTTTTCTTTCCTCCCCCTTAACAGTCTCATAGATTTGGTGCTGTGGAACACCCTCTGCTTGAGTTCTGTGACACCATCATGGTTTTCTTTATTTCATTTTTTCTTTTTCAGTCCCTTCATTGCCTTTCAGTGATTGTGCGTCTTGTATTTGACCCCTTGTAGTAATAACCATAGTGCTGTGCGGTCCCATTTTAAAACATTTTTTAATTGGTGGAAAATTGCTTTACAATTTTGTGTTGTTTTCTGCTGTACAACGATGAGAGTCAGTCATAATTATGTACATATCCCTTGCCTCTTGGCCCTCCTTCTCCTCCCCCTGCCATCCCGCCCCTCTAGGTCATCAGAGAGTGCCAGGCTGGGCTCCCTGTGTTATTTAGCAGCTTCCCACTAACCATCTATTTTATGCATGATACTGTATATATGTCAGCTACTTCCTCAATTTGTCCCACACTCACTTTCCCATGCTGTGTCCACAAGTCCATTTCTCCTAGTTTCATCAGTACCATTTTTCTAGATTCTATATATATGTGTTAATATACGATACTTCTTTTTCTCTTTCTGACTTATTTCACTTTGCATAAGAGGCTCTAAGTTCATCCCCCTCACTACAACTGACTTAAATCCGTTTCTTTTTATGGCCAAGTTATAGTCCACTGTATGTATATACCACAACTTCTTTATCCATTCATCTATTGATGGACATCTAGGTTGCTTCCATGTCCTGTCTATTATAAATACTACTGCAATGATCATCAGGGTACGTGTGTTGCTTAGAGTTGTGGTTTTCTCAGGGTATATGCCCAGTAGTGGAATTGCTGGGTCATATGGTAGATTTATTCCTAGTTTAAGGAATCTCCATACTGCTTTCCATAATGACTCAGTCAGTTTATATTCTTATCAACAGTGCAGGAGGATTCCCTTTTCTCGACATCCTATCAAGCATTTATTGTTTGTAGATATTTTGATGATGGCTATTCTGACCGGTGTGAGGTAATACCTCATTGTAGTTTTGAATTGCATTTCTCCAGTAATGAGTGACGTTGAGCATCTTTTCATGGGTTTATTGGCGATCTATATGTCTTCTCTGGAGAAATGTCTGTTTAGATCTGCCCATTTTTTTATTGGGTTGTTTGTTTTTCTGGTATGAACTGCTTCTGTATTTTGGAGATTAACCCTTTGTCAGTTGCTTTGTTTGTAATTATTTTCTCCTCTTCTGAAGATTGTCTTTTCAACTTGTTTATCGTTTCCTTTGCTATGCAAAAGCTTTGAAGTTAATAGGTTTCATTTGTGTATTTTTGTATTTATTTCAATTAATCTAGGAGGTGGGTCAGAGAGAATCTTGCTATGATTTATGTCAAAGAGAGTAACTGCCTGTGTTTTCCTCTAAGAGCTTTGTAGTTTCTGGCCTTATATCTAAGTCTTTAATCCATTTTGAGTTTATTTTTGTGTATTGTGTTAGGAAGTGTTCTAATTTCATTCTTTTATATGTACCTGTCCAGTTTTTCCAGCACCTCTTACTTAAGAGGCTGTCTTTTCTGCATTCTATTATCCTTGCCTCCTCTGTCAAAGATAAGGTACTCATATGTTTGTGGGTTTATCTCTGGGCTTTCTATTTTGTTCCATTGATCTATATTTCTATTTTTAATGTGCTGTCTAGTTGATAGCTACTAACCCTATATTCATTTAAGTTTAGTGAAAATTATACAAAATTTACAAGTCAGTTTCTCAGGCACTCTAAACCCATTTTAAGTGCTCAGTGGCCACATGTGGGTAATGGTTCCTGCATTTGGCAGCACGGATATACAACATTTTCCATCTTCACACAAGTTCTGTTGGACATTTCTACTGCTCTCTAGGCCTTGGAGTTTTAAGCAACAGAAAACTCACTCCATGGGCTTGAAAATAATGGGTTTATGCTGAAAAACTATGGGAAGATGACAAGGAATAGAACTGTTTGAGGGGAGCTGGGCTGCATCACTGGGAAGGTGCTGGGCAGCTGCTCTCTTCTTCACTTTCTCTAGGGCCCAGAAGCTCTTCTCGAGCTCTCAGTTCACATCTGCCCATCCTCCTCTCTGGAGAGCAGTGTCTTCCTCTGCCCTGCCGTAACTTCTGCCTGAACATGGTTCTGATTTCCCATGACAGGACTTAGCCTGAACTCTCTGTGACTTTATCACTCTGATCAAATCATCTGACTGTGTTCCTTATACCCACCTTAGCCCACATTCTCCAGCTGTCTAGTTGTCTCAACCCACATAGAATGGTTTCCCCTCCAACCTTGCTTACTCCAAAGAGCAGTGACCAGCCTCCCAAGTGAAGTTCTCAACACAACCTTAGAATACAGCAGGAAATAGAATAGCAAAGCCGCTGTTTCAAAAGAACTTATTTTCTAGTGAGGAGGGCAGAGAACAAGACATACGAACAAATAAATATATAATATAGTATTATTAAGTAAAAGCAAGTACAAGGGAGAAAAATAACTCAGGGTAAAAGACTAGAGAATGACAATGGTTAGTCACAAAGGCTTGCCTGAAGGGGTAACGTTGTACCACTGAAAGAAGTAGAGAGTCAGCCATGCAAATTTCTGAGGGGAGGCATTACAAGCAAAGAGAGCAAAAGCGCAAAGGCCTTGAGGTAGGAATGAGCATAGCAATAATTATTTGCTGAATAAATGGATCATCCTTATTAGCATCTATAACACTACTTGCTAACAAGTTCACAGTTGCAAAGAAGAAAGTATAAATAGTGAGGCAATAACCAGATTTACATTCTCAAGATTTAGACTCCTGAATTTTTCTTTTTGCATTTGGTGACATCAAGGATTTCTAACTGGAATTTCCAGTTATCTCTCTCTTTATATTCTTACCTTAAACTCAAACTATGTAAAGATATCCTCAGATGGTACTTTCTCTCACCTATAACAGTATTTCTCATAACATCTTTAGCTTCTCCCTTTTCTTGGCATCTCATCCTGTTGCCTTCCTCGGTATGCTTCGCATGTCCTTACCTTATTCTTCCTTCTGATTTTCACAAGATACTAGCTGCTCCCGCCAATACTCTTGAATAGCCCCCTAATATCTCGACTTCCTATCCTCCAAACCATTCTGCACACTGCTTCTAGATAAATCTTCTGAAAGCAAAGCAACTTTCATTCATTTATTCATTCTTTCATTCATTCAGCAAACATAAGGTACACTGCACTGAGTCTAATGCCTCTCCACTGCCCAAAAGACACTTTATTATGGCAATAGTATAATTCTTTTTTCACTCCTCAACACTCCTAATGGATGAAATTCACACCTTAATAACAATTACTACAGGACTGATTCACAAAATTGAAGCAGGATCTACCAGCCTTAAAGGAATATATCAGATTCTCTAGTTTTTGTGGATATTGTTCAAAAAGCATTCCATCCCCTACCCCCAAGATTCTGACATGCCTTCCCTAAAGCCAGAAAAACACAGATCAATTACCATCAGCAATCTTATAAAACCTGGTCCTCAAGGGCTTCCACAAGCAGGTGAAGATAATTCTTTCTGGTCTGTGACATTCTGTTGAGATACACATGCCCAGAAAATATAAGATCTCTAGGAATTAGAATGTGGTATTTTTTTTAAAATCGATAAATGTAAATCATCATATTAAAAAGCACTTATCTATTATATATCTATATAGAAAGACAGATATACACCAAGTTGTCGCGATTTGCAGATGAATTAATCTCTAATTCAGAATTGATTTTTCCATTGAAGCAATGTTATCTGTGGCTGTTAAGACTTCAGGCCAGACCACAAAACCCTATTTGATCATAATAGAGCAGAATTCTGATTTTGGTAGTTTTATAGGCATCAAACACTATCTGTAACAGACTCTTTTGTTTGAGATGAAGGGGATGTGGAGTGAGAAGGAGAACCAGAAGACCTGTCTTCAAATTATAGCTCCAGAAGCATCTGAAAACGGCTTTGGTAACCTCCCTGAACCTAAGTTTCTTCCATTATAAATTGTCAATAGTACTCACTAAACAGGTATTTATGGAGGGCCTCCCATGCTATTTTAAAGAATTGATAGGGGTTTCAGTGAGTTAATATACATAAAAATACTTTGTACATTCAAATTTTAAAAACAGATGAGAAGCGTTTTTATTGAAACATCTTTTTCTTTGAGAAAATGATTCTAATCCAGTTTGAAAAAGCCAAGACATATCTTTCCAGGTACTCTTGGCAGTGGGAACAGCCCATGCATGTTCTATCACCCAGCGTTGAACTAGCCTGGTCATTTGTGCATGCTAACTCACCTCAGTCGTGTCTGACTCTTTGCAACCCCATGGATTGGAGCCTGTCAGGCTCCTCTAATCCATCTGGTTTCTCCAGACAAGAATACCGGAGTGGGTTGCCATACTCTCCTCCAGGGGATCTTCCCAGTGTGGTCGTACTGTGACTCATAAATGGTCAGCACCAGCTGGAGAGGGAGGAAAGAGAAGGGTTTCCTGTCTTCCAAACAAGGACTGAAAACATCCGAAGCATAGTTCTGTGCCTATCTTAGACTTGAGGGGGAAGGAGAGATTTTGAGGACCTAACAGGATAGGAGACCCACACCCAGGACACAGATTAGAATGAGACACTTTGGAAATAAAATATTAAAGCTAAAATTGCCTGCTTATATTCGTAAAAATCCATTAGTTGAAGTTTTGAGATCACATCGGTTTCCCAATAATACTCCATCATGGGTTAGAAAACTGGAAGATAATTAAATCTCATTCTGACCTTCATTTCAAGTCTACCTGTAACACTTGCTGGGCAGCAGCCACTTGAAGATCTTCATCAAGAAATAGCTGCAGCTCAGGCCAGGAAATGCTTAGGATCCTCCTCCTGTGATGATGTAACCCTAGGAAAGATCAGGAATAAACCAACAGGCTAACCTTGGCCTATGCCAGCTGTGCCTGCAGTAGTTCTGTGATCCCCATTCTTGACCTCTCTGCCTCCATTCTTGGCTTCTCCATTATATTCTCCAAGGTGCTGTCAGAAGAGAGGTGGTTCACTCACTGCTTGAACCCTTTCCCTACTTCCCCAAAATATCATTATTTCCAAACTTTATGCATTTATGTACTACCCTCATAGTCTCTGCTATATCTGTGATCACCTATTGCTGTTTTGAAAATTGACTGTTTTCTTTAAATTTATATTTAAAGATCTTATATCAAGACACTAATGAAAAACCAGTATCCCTTGCCATAAAGAGAAGTTAATTGTGAAAATAAGTATACAATGAAAACGAAGCAATTCCAGCCAGGTAGAATTGCCTGAGCCTTTTTGTAAAAGGGAAATTTTCCAGGTGTTAGAGAAGTGTTAAACACATACTAAAACCAAACCGAGGCTTTCTCCTTGATTTAGCAGAAGGATTAAACATTTAATTGAAAAGGGATTAACTTTCTCACTATGTGATTCAGAGTTTTTTAATGTCGAGCCCCCCAAGCAACCTAAAATCCTCTCAGTAACCACCCACACAGCCAAGCTCTAACCTATAGGATGAATTCTAAGCAGCTTTCATGTGACATTCAGGACCTGTCATCATCCAAGCCTGGCTTATTCTCCTCATTTCTTCTAGATACTAAGCATCCCCTACCCCAAGCATTCTGCCCAAACCTTGACATATACTGCTCCCACTTCTTGGAATCCCTTTCCCCTTGTGTCTGCCTAAAACTCCTATTTAGCCTTCAAAAGTGAATATTAGTTCCTCAGTCGTATATGACTCTTTGCAACTCCGTGGACTGACTGTAGTCCTCCAGGTTGCTCTGTCCATAGAATTCTCCAGGCAAGAATACTGGAGTGGGTAGCCATTCCCTTCTGCAAGGGATCGTCTGCATTGCAGGCAGATTCTTTATCATCTGAGACACCAGGGAGGCCCGTTTAGCCTTGAAAACTTTGCTTAAATATCACCTGTGCACTGTCCTCTCCCACCGCAGTTTGTTACTTTCACTTTTATGTCACTTTTCTACCTTGAACATTCTTCTTTTCTAGATCTGTTGCATAGCTTAATAATTATTTGTTGATATATATGTCTCTCTCCTCCACTAAATTGAACCCTAAACTCCTAGTGCAGTGAGTGGCTCATAATAGATTCTCAGTGATTGTTGATCAAACTGAATCAATGGTCCATTTCCCTCCTTTCCAGTGTAACACAACTAAGTAACACTGGTGGAAAATTCCCCACCTGTCAAACTGTGGGTGATGTGAACTAAGAAGTGTCCCACTTTACGAAAAAGAATTCTCTTTCACTAAGTAGATAGAGTTCATGACCACCTAGAATTTACTATGTTATGTAGAACAAAGCTGGAAGAGTAAGACCTTGAGGAAATTGATTTCATAAGAAATAGAAAAAGTATTTCTTCACCCTATTAAACTTTTCGTGTCCTTCATTTTCCCCAAATAGGTTTTAAGTTTTCTGGCGACCACAGAGGACAGAAAAGTGATGTTGTTGTGGCTTTGGGTCACTGCTTTCTCAAATTCTTACCCCTGTTCCCCAGCCAGTGTCTCTATATTGTGTAGCCAAGATTTCTGACTTACCTGTAAAATTAGAAAAATTCAGAGTTAATGAAAAATAAAGCTACTTGAAATAATCATTAGTGAAAAAGAGAGAAAGCCTGGAATTGTATTTTATTCTATTATCTCTTATCAAGCAAAATATCAGGAAATCAGACAAAAGTTCAGATCTGGCTAAGGTCACTGCAGATGGTGACTGCAGCTATGAAATTAAAAGACACTTGCTCCTTGGAAGGAAATCTATGAAAACCTAGACAGCATATTAAAAAGCAGAGACATAACTTTGCTGACAAATGTCTACATAGTCAAAGCTATAATTTGTTCACTAGTCATGTATAAATGTGAGAGTTGGACCATAAAGAAGGCTGAGCACCAAAGAACTGATGCTTTTAAATTATGATGCTGGAGAAGACTCTTGAGAGTCCCTTGGACAACAAGAAGATCAAACCAATCAATACTAAAGGAAATCAACCCTGAATATTTACTGGAAGGACTGATGCTGAAGCTGAAACTCTAATACTTTGGCTACCTGATTCTAACAACCAGCTCATTGGAAAAGACCCTGATGCTGGGAGAGATTGATGGCAAAAGGAAGAAGGGATGACAGAGGATGAGATGGTGGGATGGCACCACCATCTCAATGGACATGAATCTGAGCAAACTCCAGGAGATAGTGAAGGACAGGGAAGCTTGGCATGCTGCAGTCCGTGGGGTCACAAAAAGTCAGACAGGACTTAGTGACTGAACAACAACAAAATTCCTAGCTTCCCGTTGTACTCACTGTTTTTTCTGTCATTAAGTGTAATTCCCTAGACTTTCAGACCCCAGAGTGGTGGCCATCTGTGTGTTAGCAGCACCCAGGTAGCTTTTAAAAATGAAGATTCTCAGACTTATCAAATCAGAATCCCTGGATTTGGAGCATACATATCTTTCCAAAAACCAAACAACTTCACAGGTGATTGTGTCCACAGGTGATTCTGAGTATCATATTTGGGAACCACTTATCCTAAGAGTCTTCCCTAATGTGATTTTCAAACCTTGACTGGGTGCCACCTGAAACAAAATCACATGTAGGTAGTAGTTTTAAAGTCTAGATTCTAGACTCATCGAATTCCACTAAATTATGCGTTGTGACCTGATACCAGCTTTTTTTTTCCTTTTTTTGAAGAATCTCCCCCAGGTGAATTTTATGTATGCACAGAAAAGTTAGAGACTCAATGACCTGGGGCAAGGTATCAAATTCAGATGTCATACAGGAGCCAGGAAGTTAACAGAAATGTGAAAAAACAGTCCCAAATAATACAGTGCACGTGTGCTAAGTTGCTTGTTGTGTCTGACTCTATGGGACCCTATGGATGGTAGTCCACCAGGCTCCTCTGTCCATGGGAATGGGTGGCCATGCCCTCCTCCAGGGGCTCTTCTCAACCCAGGGATTGAACCTAATCTCTTATGTCTACTACATTGGCAGGCAGGTTCTTTACCACTAGCACCACCTAGGAAGCCCCCAAATAATATGATCGGGGATAGTAAAAATTATAGATAACCAAATAGAGCCTAACCTTTCTGAGGGAGGTAGTCAGCCACCACTCACCTCCAACAAGCCATTACTCATGGGATGTTGCCAAATATTCTGTATTTTCAAAGGAAGCCAGACTGTGGATTTTTTTAAATGTAAAATTGTCCTGTGTGTGTTTTAGCTGCTCAGTCATGTCCAACTCTTTGCAACTCAGTAAATTATAGCCAGCCAGGCTCCTCTGTCCATAGAATTCTCCAGACAAGAATACTAGAGTAGGTTGCCATTCTCTTCTCCAGTGATCTTGCTGACCCAGGGATCAAACCTGGGTCTCCTGCATTGCACACAGATTCTTTACCATCTGAGCCATCAGCGAAGCCCAAAATTGTCCTTAAATGTTGATAACTAATTCATTTTTGTTTAACTTTACTGAGATATGATTGATATAACCTTGTAAGATAGTTAAAGCACAGAATGTGATGATTTGATATACATCTATATATCAAGTGAATTAAGTAGCTGATTTTTTTTTAAGAAATCAGCTTACTTTTTAAAAAATAATAATCTGCAGGCTTGCTAGAGCTTCAGGATCATCATTCTGGATTAGAAATGTTAATACATTTGAGTAGGCAAGTATTAACTAGAAATGCCTCAATGACTGGATAAGCAAGAGGAAGTGACATAGGCCTGTGACCATAACAGGTACAGCAGCTTAAAGGTGCAGTTTGGAAAAACTAGAATATGTGCCTGTTATACAGAAGAGGTGGCTACCTTCATCTGAAGCAAGAGAACAAGAGGGAAAATAGGTATTAAAAGATAATGAATGTAATCCATTCCAGGTGTGCCCATAAATGAATCTTAGAAATCTTACTCATAAAATAGAGATAATGAGATGATAATAACTACTCCTAGTGTTAGAGGTACTGATTAAGTAGAATAATTGCTCTCAAATAGATTAGCAATATCCTATGACATATAGTAGGTACTCATTTTTTTTAATATGCTAGTTTCACTGTTTTCTATCTTCCTAAGCCTCTGTTCCCTTACGTTAAAATTTAACAGGCACTATAGAAAAGCAAGGTTATGGCAAAACTCTGACAAACTCCCTTGATTTTGTGTGTGTGTGTGTTTTTTTTTTTTTTTAAGAAAACTGAAAACTTTTCTATAAGGAGACGAGATAGGATGACAAAGTGACTGAAGTACCTTATAAGAGGGACTCGTAATAAATGTCATTTCAGAATACAAACATGTCCTTGTATTTCATCACTGGCGTTCTTTCCTCTACTCTGGGTTCAGTGATTCTAAATACTGTGAAAAGAAAGCTGTTAAGCAAATGGTCTGCAGAGTTCTTGTAGATGATTCCCAAAAACCTGATAGAATTCTGGGCTAGAGTGATCTAGAAAGGTTGTTTTTACTTTATTTTATTATGTATACATATTTACTTATATTTAGGTAGTATTTCTATAAATACACATATATTTACATAGTATATGTATGTAATATGTATGTATTACTTATGTAGTTATATAATCATGTATATATTCCTACATACATATACATTTGTACATACATATGTACACATTTATTTACTTTATTACTTGCAGTTTGTTATTCATTGACTTTTATCATGCTTATATGAGAAACAATGCAATGGTAATATTGGACACTGTATTTAGAGCTTAGAAAAGAAATAATCTCACCATTTTAACATACTTTTCCTTTCAGTGTTCGTCCCCTTGTGTACATGTTTCTGTCTCTCTAAAGCTAGTGTTTTCTGTTTTACTTGCTATTATAATCCAAGGATCTATTATAGTGCTTTGCACATAGTGATCACTCAGATATTTTTTAAGGGATGACAGATGAATTTCTGAAATTGTAAACGTACAGTTTTGTATTCTGCTTTACTCACTTGCATCATGTCATGAATCTTTTACAAGTCACCACAGACTTCAAACAACTATTTCCCTGTTTTATTTACCTCTAATTATAAAATAAGAAAATATGAGTATAGAAAAAAGGTCTTAATTTCACTATCAGAAACAATCATTCTTGCTAGCTATCTCAGATATCTTGAGGTATTTCTCCTAGTGTTTGTTATATAGAACTTTTAATGTGGAGAATTTCTATTCAGATTCTTTTATTTTATGTGATATTGCTAGTGTTTTCCAAGTCACGGGAAACTCACTGTCATCATTATTTTATTAGCTGCGTATTATCCCAAGCCTAGAATGTTGGATATGCCTAGAATGTTGACATTTAAGTTTTTCTTACAATTTTTGTCAAAAAAAACCTGACAATTATTGTGGAATAAAATGCTCTGCAATGAAAAGCTTTGTTCACAGAATCTTTGTCCATTTTGTAGATTATTGATAGCATAGATTTTTGGAAAGGGAAAATAAGTGCTAGTTAGTTGGAGTCTTTCCAGGGATCTTTTTCACATGGGGTATATGAATGGCCTATTTTTATTTTCTACACCCTTATCTATCCTAGTTTGGCTTTGTTTATTTTTTTAACAGATAAAAGACAACTGACAAGGCGTAAAATTATTTCCCAAACAAATTCAGTTAGGTATCACTCTATTGTCTTTGAGCATCTAACATAGCAGTAGTGAGAAATCTACTTCTTTCTCTTTTTTTCTTTCCTTTCTTCCTAAATGTTTGACAGTTTTATTAAAACATTTTTGCAGATATGTCTAGGCACAGTGTGCTTTTTATTGATTTTGTGAAGAATGAAGTTGGTCCATAAAATAAAATTCAGAAACCAAAAACAAAAATTTTTCTGCAGATAAGTCTTTGAATAGTCCTTCCGTTCCTGTGTACATGTTCCTATTCTATACATGTTCTGATCCTGCTACTAAGGCTTCTTCTGTCTTAGGTGCACCATATTTCTGAGGTTTGTTGCTCATAGCAAGGTGACCAAATAGTTTATATTCAAACCAGGACAGTTTTAAAAATGAAAAAGGAGGGAATGGTTAATAATCACATAGGACAATCGGCATAAACAGGAACTGAATGAGTACAAACTGAGATGCACAGTCCTTCCCCATCCTTTTCCATTATTCACAGCTCTTGTAATAATGGAAAAGGATTCCACTTGTTCTGTATCCTGAAAGTTTTTCTAGATTTTGTCTTCCATGGCAGTAATTCAAGGAACTCGCAGGTGGCACAGTGGTAAAGAATCTGCCTGCCTGTGCAGGAGACACAAGAGATGTGGGTTTGATCCCTGGGTTCAGAAGATCCCCTGGAGTAGGAGATGGCAACCTACTCCAGTATTCCTGCCTGAAGAATTCCTTGACAGAGGAGCCTGGCAGGCTACAGTGCCTAGGGTTGCAGAGTTGGACACAACTGAGCGAATGAACACAGACACATCAGTAATTTGAAGCTTTGAAATAGCTCTCATGCCTTTTAGGTTTCCAAAACGTATTTGAAATCTATTGTTGAATTTTTAATTCCCTGTTTCTTTCCATTTACACTATTCTTTCTCATCCCATTTATTCTTAATCTCAGTATTTCTCCTCTTGTGAATTACTCATTTTTCATAAAGTCATGTTATCCTTCTTAATGTTTAAATGTCAAGGTTTTGTGGGTTTTCTTCTTTTTTTATAATTTTACTTTGGCTTCTAAAACAAAATATTTTCAAAATATGTCTTTCCTTTGTTCTGCAGCATCTTTATAGGGCCCTTGTTTTATTGGGTGGGAGGAGGAATTGTTATTCTAGAACAATAGAAAGTCAATCTGTCTGCCAACAAAGACTACTAGTTGCCTTACTTTGAATTCACTTTTATTCTGATTGAATCCTTTTCTAATAAATAAAGCTAGACAAGAAGTTGTTGTGCCCCTTGCCCAAACCAAAGCTCAGTCTTTTAACAATCATTAAGCGTGTGGTGTGACTCTGCTGAACCAAGCTGGAATCTGCTTCTCTGAATTAGCCCATCTGCTGAGTCACTTTCTGATAATATGAACCAGTGACTTTTAATTAGTTCCTCAACCTAGGCAACCTTTTCAAAATACGTCAGAATTTCAAAATACATACGTGGCTCCATTCTAGACCTCTTGGCTCAAAATCTTGAGATATAGGCTTATGTGTAAAAAATTTCCCAGGTGTTTCTGATGTGCCCTCTTGGTTGAGAATCATTGATCTGAACCAGTGAAGTACATAAAAAAATAAATGAATAAATAAAACCATAGCAGTAGGTTTTGCATGTCTGCTGTTGATCCTGCTAAGATCTATGGTACTTTGCGTGTGGGAATTAAACTCCTCCCATATTCCTCTTGGAGATGCAATATCTCTTTTATTAAATTTAGGAATTAAAAATACTAATCCAAGGAGGGATGTAAGTGAATGTCATTCTGACTACCTCAAAAAGCAGAACTCATGCAATGGAGAGGCCATGGTGACTCTTCTAATGGAACTAAGTAATAGAAAGAAACAGATGATAATCATTATAGGAGTTNTTTTATTCTGATTGAATCCTTTTCTAATAAATAAAGCTAGACAAGAAGTTGTTGCGCCCCTTGCCCAAACCAAAGCTCAGTCTTTTAACAATCATTAAGCGTGTGGTGTGACTCTGCTGAACCAAGCTGGAATCTGCTTCTCTGAATTAGCCCATCTGCTGAGTCACTTTCTGATAATATGAACCAGTGACTTTTAATTAGTTCCTCAACCTAGGCAACCTTTTCAAAATACGTCAGAATTTCAAAATACATACGTGGCTCCATTCTAGACCTCTTGGCTCAAAATCTTGAGATATAGGCTTATGTGTAAAAAATTTCCCAGGTGTTTCTGATGTGCCCTCTTGGTTGAGAATCATTGATCTGAACCAGTGAAGTACATAAAAAAATAAATGAATAAATAAAACCATAGCAGTAGGTTTTGCATGTCTGCTATTGATCCTGCTAAGATCTATGGTACTTTGCGTGTGGGAATTAAACTCCTCCCATATTCCTCTTGGAGATGCAATATCTCTTTTATTAAATTTAGGAATTAAAAATACTAATCCAAGGAGGGATGTAAGTGAATGTCATTCTGACTACCTCAAAAAGCAGAACTCATGCAATGGAGAGGCCATGGTGACTCTTCTAATGGAACTAAGTAATAGAAAGAAACAGATGATAATCATTATAGGAGTTAAAAGCCAGAGGACCCAGATTGCCTAAGTTTTAATCCTATCCTTGCCATTGACTAATGAAAGGTAACTAGGTAAATCACTTAACCTCTCTATCCCTTAATTTCTTCATTTATAAGACAGAGATAATAAGATCTATCTCACTGAGTTTTAAGGAAGATTAAATGAAATAATTTATTAAAAGTATTAAGAAATGCATATATTAGGTATATATTAAGTATTCAAGAAATGTTAGCTATTATTATTTTCAGATACAATAGTAATTTCATATTCTTTTCTTTTTGTTCCCCTAGTTTACAGTTTGTGCAACATTTTTCCATTCTAGCAATAAGTTGATTGTTAATAAAAGTTTTCAAAGTTGTGAGCTTTCATATTTTTATGCCTTATTTAATATTTTAATAGGAAGTTGAGAAAATGTTACATCAGACTATTTCCTGAATTTTATTGGAATTTTATGGATAAATTCAGTGATCCATCACTGTAGTTTTGGTTTGAACAAGCAGTCAGTCATTTCATTTCTCTCCATGCCTTCATGCTATTTCCTTCTGGCTGCCTTGTCTGCGTCATAACTTCCACCTAGTTCTGTTACTCTGGAGCAGTAACTTTATTTTAAACATATCAATACTGGATAAGCTGATGAAAATCAGAAAGTTGTTTTATATGGTTCAAAAGGCCCCCATCTCAAAACCAAGATCTTTCTAAACAGTCCAAATGATTAAATAAACCATCAGATATTAAGTGTATCAGTGAAGGCTACTCAAGAAATAGAAACCATACCACTTATTTGAAGAGAGGAAATTTACTATAGTGAATAATCAATTAAGTACAGAGTTGTCAGTCTGGTGATTAGAAGGATAATGAGAGAACTCTGTGGTGTGAAGATAGCGAATCCTTAAAGGAGCTACTATCCCTGGAGCTGAGGAAACAATAGGAAGAGGCTAGATATACCAACCAGAGAAGGCGATGGCATCCCACACATGGGGTATGGAAAATCCCATGGACAGAGGAGCCTGGTAGGCTGCAGTCTATGGGGTCGCTGAGGGTAGGACACAACTGAGCGACTTCACTTTCGTTTTTCACTTTCATGCGTTGGAGAAGGAGATAGCAACCCACTCCAGTGTTCTTGACTGGAGAATCCCAGGGACAGGCAAGCCTGGTGGGCTGACGTCTATGGGGTCGCACAGAGTCGGACACGACTGAAGTAACCTAGCAGCAGATATACCAACACTTTGAAGTTTAGAGGGAGAGCACTATGAAGCTGAAACTCGGACATCTAAGAAAAAAGGGTGCTGCCCAGTTGGTGAGTCTGAGCTCTAAGGAAGGCCCATCAGAGCTCAGATCCAGACCTTTAACTGCCTGGTTGATGTTGGCATCATAAGTGTGCAGGATAAAGTGTAACTGTTGTCAAAGCTACACCAGATTTAGGTTCTACCCTGGAAAGGAACTGTTGAAAGAATGAAGCAATGCTTAATGAAGCCTGTAACAGGCAGAAAACCCACAGGAAGAAGCAACTCCCTTCATTTCCTCTAGCCCTGCAATCTCCCTCTAGTAGCCGCTATTGCAGAGCCTACCCTACCTGGACCCCCTAGCAAAGCAGAAATATGATTTGTAGTGCACAAGCTCCAGCATCCCAAGGCAGAGAAGAGGAAGGTGGATTTGGAGCTGAGAGACAATAGACCTAGTGAGTCACTCAAATTTCAAAGTGGTAGTAATGGTTAGTAGCATTCAGTGCACCATTACTATGCACTGGGCATCATACATTATCATATTTAATTCTCACCAAATCTTCTCAAATAGATAATGTTTTTCTCGTTACATTATTGGCAAAGAGATTAGAGGGTACTTACTTAAGGTCACTTACTTAAGGACTTTACTTGCTTATGGTCATCCATCTAATAAGAGACAGTCAGGGGTCATATTCATTCTTTGCGCCAAAACCTCTACACTGCTCTACCTGGGCCTATAGTGGATGCCATTGCTGGTGTGATCTCTTCTGACTCTGAGATGTGTTTGTGAGTAATTAGCCTCCTTGCTCAACATTGTTTGATACTGTTTTATTCTCAATAAAATTATTATTTTACAACATTTATCATACCATGATAGGCATGTGTATCTAAGTGCTGAGAGCTGTGGAGACAGCAATTTTCCAATTCATTTGAACTAAACAGATAGTTGAATCAGACAGTATGAAGTTTAAGGAAATAATACATTAATGTGAATTATTTGTCTTGGCCATCTACTTTGTCTTTTGGATTGCCTGGAACATAGCCTTGGTGCCAGTTGACTTGATGCCACATAACGTCACTGTAATTGTTTGGCAAAATTCCTCCCTTGGGTACCTCATCACCAGAGGTTGACTCTCTTTAGTAGCCTCTACATTAGGAAAGCAACTTGATTAAACTGACTATACAATCTTGCCATAAATAGAAATCTCTGAGTTACAGTATGGATTTATGGAGCAAGGTAAACAGTGGAGGGGCTTCCCAGGTGCCACAGTGGTAAAGAATCTACCTGCCAGTACAGGAGACACAGGAGACATGGGTTCAATCCCCAGGTCAGGAAGATCCCCTGGAGTAGGAAATAGCAATTCACCCCAGTATTTTTCTGTGAAAAATTTCATGGACAGAGGAGCCTGGGGTCACAAAGGGTCAGACACAACTGAGTGAATGAGCATGTACACGTGTAGACAGTGGAAAGTATCAGCCTACTGTAGATCTCTAGACTAATAGATACTTCTTTTCATGTAATAAATTATTACTGTTGAGAATAGACTTGGGACATCACTCATCCACCAAGACTTAATATATCCACTGATATCTGCAAAAGATTACAAATATTTGCATATATTTTGGTATTCTCCATACAACAGTAAATGAATTTTTGTCTTAAT
Source organism: Neotragus moschatus (assembly GCA_006410615.1). NCBI lineage: Eukaryota > Metazoa > Chordata > Mammalia > Artiodactyla > Bovidae > Neotragus > Neotragus moschatus. The sequence goes on along the minus strand of SJYA01001229.1, from coordinate 138,761 downwards.
TTGTATTTATACTTGATGCTCAAAAAAATAAGAATTCTCTGACATAGACAATTTGATTCAGTACAAAATCACCTTTATCTGTCATCTGAGGATTTTTATAGTTGAGACTTAGATCCTTAATGACCTTATCTCTCTAGTTTCCACTCACACACCCCTGCTCTGCCCAGACTCTCAATTGTCAGTTACCTACAAACAATTCTTAACTGTTACTTTAGCTCCTTCTTCCAGCCTTCCAAATTAGAGGTTTACTCAAGAATTCTCTGAAACAAAAGATTTCCATGAAAAAAGAATTTAGAAGCAGTATAGTAAATAAAAGAGGCAGGTTATACTATGTGTTTGCCATATCCAAACAACGCTTTTTGAAAGGCCTTTTACACCATCATATTAATAGATCATAAAAATACCATAACTACATTATTCAACAGACTTTATAACTGAACAAGGAATAAGTACAGTGTGAACTTATGAGAGAGTGTCTCATTCCCTTTAGGTCTTGGGTTTCAAGGCATGAGCTTTCATTTATATCTGTATAATAAAAACAGTCACTCTCATTTGATGAGGATTTTACAACTCACAAAATAATTTTACTTCACATAACCTCACATAACACCCTACAGTTCTAAGTGGAAGGTATTAATTCATCAAATTTCAAATGCATTTGTAAAGAAACTGAGGCTTATGTGGACTATTTTGCCAAGCAAGTATTAAAATGAATTTTTTTGATATTAAGTTCAGTCCTCATTTTCTAAATCTCTACATACTCAGAGATTCTTCTTCTGAGAGCTTAGATAATATATGAGCCACTCTGGCACCAACTTTACAATCCAAGGGTCTTGGCTCCTCTCTTGAGACTAATCACCAGGTTCTTCTGCCTTAAGAAACTGAGGCTATTCTACAAAAGATCCCATAAGCAGAGCTGCACCCTATTTCAATAAATGGTATATTATTTAAAACTGACTTTAGATGACCCCTCTGGCATCTGAAAATGTAATTTATTATCATTGGAAGCTGCTGAGAGGGACAAATAATGACTCTTATTTCTTTCTGGAAAAAATTGTTTGAATTTTCTGAGACCTATCTGACCTTGAATACATATTAACATACTTACCATTAACTTTCTTTACTCATGTCCAACCTCTAGAAATCNATAAATGGTATATTATTTAAAACTGACTTTAGATGACCCCTCTGGCATCTGAAAATGTAATTTATTATCATTGGAAGCTGCTGAGAGGGACAAATAATGACTCTTATTTCTTTCTGGAAAAAATTGTTTGAATTTTCTGAGACCTATCTGACCTTGAATACATATTAACATACTTACCATTAACTTTCTTTACTCATGTCCAACCTCTAGAAATCTTAAGCAACCCATCTTCCTGCTGCTGCTGCTGCTGCTGCTAAGTCGCTTCAGTCGTGTCCGATTCTGTGTGACCCCATAGACAGCAGCCCACCAGGCTCCTCTGTCTCTGGGATTCTCCAGGCAAGAATCCTGGAGTGGGTTGCCATTTCCTTCTCCAATGCATAAAAGTGAAAAGCAAAAGTGAAGTCTCTCAGTCGTGCCCGACTCTTAGCGACCCCATGGACTGCAGACTATCATGCTCCCCCGTCCATGGGATTTTCCAGGCAAGAGTACTTGAGTGGGGTGCCATTGCCTTCTCCAACCCATCTTCCTAGGAAAAATCAATTTCAAAAGAGAAAAAAGATTAAAGAATCATGATACAGGTTATGGCTGGGAACATATGAATATGCTGTTAAAAGAGTTAGTCCATTGCCAAAGATCACTGAAGCATTTTGAAATTGCCTGTATGTTATGATAATTTTTAATCTTTTCAAAGCTTTTTGAAAATATAGCAGTTTAAAAAGTTGATTCTGAACTTTCTTCTATTATGTGAAATTCGTAAAATATGTCCTATGACATATGCATATATTAAGGAATTTAAAGTTTGCAAAGTTACTTTGAAGACTTTTAATAAACATCTGGGAGACATTAGTGTAGACCTTATAACTTTGCATCTGCGTGCTCACTGCTCTGATATAAAAATGTCAGGCTAGCCATAGAAATGCATAACACAAATCATCATCCCGCTATTTCTAAAGAAATATGCCTTGAACAGATGATAAGGTAAATTCTGGATCTCTAAAGCAAAATGACTCCTTCATTGTTAATTATAATCGTAGAAATAGGATCCTAGAATTCCCAGACCACATTAATACAGTATCCCATCTCTCCTTTCATATACAGCATTCTACTCCCACTTTAGCTTAACAATACTATCACATTGTCCTCTAGTGCTACTGCAGCATTGGAACACTTTAATTGCTTCTATGTATAAAGCCATCACAAAAATCACATTATCTTGTTTGGAAAGGCATTTAAAAGGCATATGATGCTGGTCTTCCAACCACTAGACAACCCATTGCTCATAATAAATAATGCTAAATCCCTCAAAATCATTAAATCCAATTAACTATTCAAGTCCTAAAATGGGATTGCATTAGTCACTTAGTGATCTTTCCACTATCATTAGCACTCACTCACTGACATGCCTTCAGGACACTTTAGAATGACAAACATTTTACTCTCACCAGCTAGTTCATTTTAGGCTTCCAAATGTTAGGAAGATTCTCTTCCTGTCTGCGTCTATTCACATTCATTATCTCTGAGCACCGCCCTGACCCCAATCTTTTTCACTGAGGGCCTCCAACTTTTCTTCACCTAACAACCAGCAAGATGCATTTGGTTAACATTAAGGGGAAAGACTTGCCAAAGAACCATCAAAATCATAGTAAGTAACCTCTGACTTCGTGTTCCTTTTTACTCTCCTCTTCACCAGAAACATTAAGCATAAAAACAAGCAGATCATTACCCTAGTATTCCAAAAAGGGAGTCAAAATTCATTAGCAACTAATCCCAAATTCTTAGGATGGGTTGTCTGCCACACAGGGACTTCCCCGGTGGTTCAGTAGCTAAGACTGTATTCCCAATGCAGGAAGCCCAGGTTTGATCCCTGGTCAGGGAACTAGATCCCACTTGCTGCAACTAAAGATCCCACATGCCACAACTAATACCCAGAGCAGCCAAATAAATAAATAAAATTTTTTTAAAAAAGGATAACAGTTGCCTTGATATTACCTGAAAACTATAGGCTTATTATATAGTGTTAGAAATATTTCTATTAGTATTGGGGAGCAATTGTAAAAAGTTAAATCAAACAAAATCAATGATTACTAAAACCAGAGAATAAGTGTATTAATAGCTTGTTTACTTTTTAAGTAATATGACTCTCATCTATACCTATTTCTAATTTCCAAGGAGCTGCCCATTTGGGATATTTTAAAAGACATAAGAGGAAAGCATCACCAAGACATCCAAAAGGGAGTTTCTTGACTGTGCCAGGATCACACAATAAACCAGCCATCAATAAGAGCAGCCAAATGGGTTGATATAGGATATGGGTTTGAATTTCCTTGTTTAATCTTACTAGACATAAACAATTATTGGTGATAATAAATTAAGCTAGCCAGTGTGTCCCCAGTTGAGTTCACTAGTAACGACCATGCACAGAGAAGTAAAGAGGTTTCTGCTGATGTAGCCACAACCCGGGGACTACTTTATGGACTATTGTGCATAAGGCTACCTTCATATGACAAAATATAGTGCTGGAAAATTTTGCACTACATTTTTAACACAGTATTGCCACAGTTGACATTTCTACATCATGATTGTTTACTCTCCTGGGAGATATTGGCATCTTGTGCAAATTTCAGTGGCTGTTGAATAATTGCTGTTGGGATGTTTCCTTCTTCTCATTTGCTGATTTAGTCTCCCCACCTCATTACGCATCTGTGGTTTCTTTTCGGAAATCTGTATGTTTCATCTGCAAGTGAAAAAATAAAAAAGAGAGAAATCAATCCTCTTGGATTTAAGAGACGATAAAACTTTGTCATTTGGCAACACATTCATTTTCATTCTTCCTCTTGGTCTCCCTTGTGTGCAGTATTCAACATTTTTAGCTAAGTGCTGGGGTGAAGAATGAAATCTGTATCCAAAGAACAAATTGAAATATCCTGGCCTATGTGGGAATTAAATGAGCTGTTGCTTAAAACCTACGATGACCTCCTCTGGCAGCACATTCTAGTGCTCTGTCCCATGGACAGTGAGGAATGTTTCCCTAATGACCTGCATTAAAAGGAAAGGTGCCATTTCTCTGAGTTGATTTACTATATCATGTATCATAAATTAAATGCAGTAGTGTCAGTCCTACCAAGACCTGATTGCATAATCTGATTATGATCCTCTTAATAATTCCTCTCCCAATTATAGCTTTATCAACAAGTGGCTAGAATGGGTCGCAAAAGAATTGGAGTTAATGTTGTTCACTTGTTAGGGTTATCATTGAAGGTTCCACGTTCATCCTGAGATAGACCACGGCCACCCAGGGAGTTTTTACATGTATCTGACCTATGTTCATTTGTTCTGACTTTGTACTACGTTAAGCAACAGCAGAGACTGATTATAGCGCAGGAAGTGGAAAGGTCAGAGAATGAATTAACTGCCAAATCGTCAGTGAGGAACTTCTCTATTCCTGTGAAAAGAAGGTTCTCCTGGTATTAAGTAGAATAGAATAGGGCTGGAGGGAATGAAATATAAATTAATTAATTAAACCCTTCGCATCGGTCGCACAGGGTCGGACACGACTGAAGTGACTTAGCAGCAGCAGCAGCATCTCTTACATCAGAAAATCTTCCCTGATTCCCCACACTAGGTTACTCTGGACTGAATCCTCTAGAGTCTTCACTTTAAGTTCATACCGTTATAATTATGAATTTACATGCAGCGATTCTTGCCTTTCATTTATCTCAACATCTTGCTAAGTCGCTTCAGTCATGTCCGACTCTGTTCGACCCCATAGACTGCAGCCTACCAGGCTCCTTCGCCCATGTGATTTTCCAGGCAAGAGTATTGGAGTGGGTTGCCATCGCCTTCTCCAATTTCAGCGTCTTACCAGGCAGTAAAACATAGTGATTAAAAGTATGACTTCTAAATACAAATGGCCAACAAATACATGTAAAGATGCTCATTTTCACTCATTATTAGAGAAATGCAAATCAAAACTACAATGAGATATCACCTCACACCGGTCAGGATGGCCATCATCAACAAATCTACAAACAATAAATGCTGGAGAGAGTGTAGAGAAAAGGGGACCCTCTTGCTTGTTGGTGGGAATGTAAACTAATACAGTCACTAGAGAAAGAGAGAAAGAGAAGTTGCTCAGTCATGTCCTACTCTTTGCAACCCCATGGACTGCAGCCTACCAGGCTCATCCATCCATGGGATTTTCCATGCAAGAATACTAGAGTGGCTTGTCATTTCCTTCTCCAAGGGATCTCCCTGAACCTGGGATCCAACATTGTAGGCAGACGCTTTACCATCTGAGCCACCAGGGTTTCCCAGTACAGTCAGTACGGAGAAAAATAGGGAGATTCCTTGAAAAACTAGAAATAAAACTACCATATGGCCCAGCAATCCCACTACTGGGCAGATAGCCTGAGAAAAACATAATTGAAAAAGACACATACGCCCCAATGTTCATAGCAGCACTATTAACAATAGCTAGGACATGGAAGCAACCTAGATATCCATCAGCAGATGCATGGATAAAGTTGTGGTGCGTATATACATTGGAATATTACTCAGTCATAAAAAGATATACATTTGAGTCAGTTCTGGTGAGGCGGATGAATCTAGAGCCTGTGACACAGAGTGAAGTAAGTCAGAAAGAGAAAAACAAATTTTTGTATATTAACGTATATATAAACAATCTAGAAAAATGGTACTGATTAACCTAATTGCAGGGCAGGAATAGAGAGGCAGACAGAGAACAGACTTTGGACACAGTCGGGGGAAGGAGAGGATGGGAGGAATTGAGAGAGTTGCACTGACATATATGTACTATCATGCATAAAATAGCCAGTGGGAGCTGCTATACGGACACAGAGAGCTCAACCCCATGCTCTGTATGACCCCGTGTACTGTAGCCCACCAGGCTCCTCTGTTCATGGGATTCCACAGGTAAGAATACTAGAGTGAGTTGCCATTTCCTCCTCTAAGGGATCTTCTCAACCCAGGGACTGAACCACCTTCTCCTGCAATGCAGACGGATTCTTTACCACTGAGCCACTAGGTCTTACAAGTGCACTACTGGTTGCAAAACACTTAAAACACTGCCTGGCACACAGTAAAGACTCATCCACTAAGTACCCACTGCTATTATTTTATTAATATCTGCCTCCCCTTTAAGTCTCTAAGCTCCATAAAGACAGATGACAGAACATTCATTCCCATCACATTTCCAATATATATTACAGTGCCTTGCTTATAGTAGCAATTCAACAAATATTTTCTGAATAAACTAGAAAGCTAAGAGAAACTAAAGAGCCTCTTGATGAAAGTGAAAAAGGAAAGTGAAAAAGTTGGCTTAAAGCTCAACATTCA